>PVIH01002793.1:0-119620 GCA_004025045.1 Sigmodon hispidus
ACCCGCGAGGGCAAGCTAGAGTCAATCCAGGTGCGGGTGGGAGGCTCCAGTCAGCCCAGGCAGACAGGGCCATGGCCTGGATCCCAAGAGGCACTAGAAGGACAGGAGGAAATCTGGGGCTTGAGGCTACCCAGTGGCGGACGCCTGGGGTCCGCCTGTCCCGTGGCCACCCCGAGGGGCTAGATCAGGGCGCAGCATCGCATCCTCCCCTCCGGGGCTGCCTTTCTGGGCGCTGCCGCCGCCGCCGCCGTTCCTGCATACATTAAAACGTAGCAGGCTTTAGAACCGCCTGTGAGTGCCTATAAATACAATTTACTGTCTGGCCTCCCAAGTAACACGGGAAGCCTAGGGTGGTTTTTTTTCTTTCTTTCTTTCTTTCTTTTTCTTTCCTTCTTCCCCTTAAAAAGCCAGCCAGCTTGAGGCAGGCACTATGCTACCGTGGACAAAGAAGAAAGCATTTCCCTTACAAAGAACAGCTGGAGGTCATGTCGAGGTTCCACACCCTGCCGAGTGCAGAGAGTGGCATGCAAACATTTCGACAAAGGCCCCAGCAAGAGCAGGAAGTATTTTTTTTATGGAAAGAGAAATACCTTGCAGGTGAGGGATCTTGTGCAAGGTTTCTTTGTCTCGGGATCCAATACTCCACAGTGTTTATTTGGGTCAAATTCTCTCTCTGGTTTAAGAAACAAACAAAAAATATAAGAAAAAAAGGAGACTAAATAGGATTTGGCATTAAGACCACATTTTTTAAAAATGCACATTTGCACCAACAAGTGAGACACTGTCAGGCAATCTGTTTGTTTTTTCCCCCCAACCAGCTGCTAAAATGTTTCAAGAACCACTCAGGGGAAATGGCGCTCCACTATGAACCCAGACATTCTGAGTCTGATACAGCACAGGGAACAGGGTGGGAGCAGGTGGCAGAGGAGAAGGACCATGCTGTTTGCAAATACTTTATTTTACTTAAAGTGGTCCCACAGGTCCTTAGCACTTAGGGCACAGTGATCGCAAAGCAGGGAGATCCACCTGAAACCTAAAGATGCCTTCCTTCTCTCTTCTGAAAAATCCATGAGTGCCTCCATCCTCGCCTCTGACTTCCTGCTTCCATTTGAGTGGGAGCTTGTTCACTGACATGTCAATATGACCTTTACAAAGCCCTGAGTGAGGGCTTTCCACACAGCCTCATAGTCATTTCCCTGAACCAAGAACAGGACAGGAGAAAGTATGGCGGTGTGCCTCTGTGGGGCTGATCTTGAAGGCACAAGGAAAGTAGGTCTGTTAACTTCACAGCTTGCTCTGCCTGTAGCCCTGGCCCGGACGCTCCTTGGGAGAATATGACAGGACACGGGCGTGAGGATGAAGGATGACTGTGGGAAGGCAGTGCTATCTATCCCTGTGTCCTCCTTTGCTGGCTCGACTGTAGATAGCTTCTATGGAAGTTACTGCTAACTATTCTTTGGAAGCCTCTTGTGATCCTTCATCTCTGGGGATTACAAAAAATGCTTACCACACCTGGAATGTGTGGGTGTGTATAGCAATCTTTCCAGGACATGCAGGCTTTAGGAGAATCTGTGTGTGTGTGTGTGTGTGCCAGCAAGCACCTGAGTTCTGCACATCAGGAATGCAGCAGCTCTCTGGGTGTGAGGGTGGTAAGTAGCAGATCACTGGTGGAGAGGGGTGATTAAGGAGGTACCAGGCATCTCGAAAAGTGAGGTGTCTGTGAGGGCCTTGATGGCTGCAAACTGACAAGTTCCTTAGCCAGAAACTGTCCACATTTGCTGGTGTAAACTTGGAGCATAATAAACAAATGTTCTATTTTCAAAGGTCTGGGACTTGGGAAGGGCTGCGACAGAAGGTTGTGATGCTGTGCACAAGCTGCTCCCCCCACTCCACCATCAAAACTTCTCCCTTCCTTTCTACACAGAGCTCTGTCCAGCAGGCAGTGAATGAGCAGGTGCCAGGCTGCCTGCAGTGGAGGCCTGTGCCCAGACCTACTCAGCACCTCATGCTAGAACTGAATGGGGTTTTGGATAAGGACAGGAGCTGGCTGTTGAATGTGTGAGAGGTAGAAACAAGCAAAGGACAAATCTTGTCCAGACAAGATTCCCCTCACTTCAGATAGGGACATAGGCTGGAAGACTGCAAGGTAGTGAGTGTTATTGCAGCAATAAGGGACTCACTGTCTCTGGAGCTTCACAGGCCAACATAGGCATGCACACTAGCATGAGCCGCGCGCGCACGCGCGCGTGTGCACACACACACACACACACACACACACACACACACACAACACAGGGTTGTGGCCACCCTCCTCTGCCCAGTTAACTGGCACATTACATTTGGGAAGACAGCTAGTGAGTGATACGGAACTCAATCCACACAGTGAAGCCCTATAACACTCTTTCTTTATCTTCTTTGTGGATAAAAAGAACATGGAGAGAGGTGTAGAGTTTTTCTGAATGTTTTCAGGTAGGCCTCGGTACTTTTAAAGCATAATTATTAAATACAGCTATAAGAGAAAATCAAATTAAATATGAAGTAGAATTTTAAAAATACTCACACCTCCTTGGGTACTTAAAAACCATGCTTACCCCAAGAAGACACATCCTCAAGGGTGGCTTTGTCTGTTTTTTTTGTTTTCCCTAGCTACCATTAGAGAGAGGCCATGGTGTGTGCAAAACTATGAAGAGCATGGCTTCCTCCAGTCATTGGAGACAGCAGAACAAGCCAGATTTAGTTCTACAACAGATCCAAAACAAACATTATCCTTTAAAGAGGCAACTGCCACCTCTGAGTAACTCCTCAGGGAGCTGAGTAGTGAGTGACCTGAGAGGCCTCCCAGCACCCCATCTGCTATGCTGGTCTGTGAGCATCCAGTGACAATTCCAGCCTGACTGTGGGGGAGAAGGCAGCTGCAGCCCCAACTGCAGAATCGACCCAGAAAGCAGAAGGTCAAAGAGCAGAGGTTAGAGCAGGCGTGGGCTGTGAGAGAGCCACAGACAGGTCATTTCACAGCAGTGAAGCTTTGGTGGGAGCCATGTCAGCATGGGCTGTGGCTGCTGAACCACTGGCTAACAAGATCCTCAAGTCTGTGACTGTGGGTTGAGGCAGAGCCTCCTGCTTCCTGGACTTCTAGGACCACTTAAGCCAAATTCAGAACTTGGCCAGGGACCCTATCTGCATTGGGGAATGAGGGAACCAGTCCTCTCTAGCACCTGATGCCAGTCCAAATACATTCCACGTTGCCCTTAAAATGAAATAGCTTTTAGCTACCCAAAGACATTACTGGTTAGAGATGGAACTCAGTTTTCATCTTATCATGGGTCAGACTCTAACCACAGTGACACATACCTGAAAGTCTCCGGTAAGGCTTGTTGCTGGTTTTGGTGCCATTTTGGTGCTTCTTGTCTACAGTGGCTGACAGAATTCCCTTGCCATTTAAAATCTTCTCCGGTGAAGGTGGCACTGACTTGGACATGCAGGTGGGCTTAATCAGAGGTGGGGTGGAGACAGCAGAGGAAGAGGAAGTGGCTGCCGTAGTGGTCGTAGAGTTCATTTTTACATTGGCACCATCTGCCTTCACTAGGTTAGGAATTTTCTCTAAACTGACTACAGGAACTGGAACGCTGAAAAATAAAAGAACAAACATGCACGCCGCTGTCTTTAATACATCTAGTCCACTGAGGAGCTACACCCAATTATCATTATCAGAACACTTCCTTATCACTTATTTATACTCCTCCTGTAAGCTAGCAGTGTGATTCCCGTTTTGATGGGAGGGAGATTTGTGTTGTGGAAAGGACCAATGGGGGGTACAGGGCTGGCACAGTGCCCGGGATGGATAAGAGGAGACTGATTACCTCCCCGGCTGACTGTCCCCATGGATCCTCTGATTCCCTGACTTCCCAGGCCCTACATGTGGTCTTCTCTGACACAGCACCATGGGCAAAACAAGGCCACCACTGTGAAGCCCAAGAAGACAGGCTGTCTGTGCCCTTCACACAGCCTGCCATCACAAAATCGAGTCCCCTCCGTGTTCTCCAGTTTGTGAGAGTCTCCATCCCAGGCCCCATCCAGGCCTGACATCTGCTTAGCTCCCAAGTGCTGACAGACTCGCACCACACGGAGCATGGCTGCAGGCCAGTGTGGGGCATGCCATGCTGTTGGAGGGCTCCTGGATTATGCTCACATCCAGAGGATGGGCTCAAATGGAGTGAGCCGCAGTGTACTATTACCCAATATTCCATTTTAGGTAGCTAGTTATGTAAATAGGCAATTCTGCAGACTGGCAGGTGAGAGAATGAATGTTAAGAAGGTGAGAGCACAGAGGTGTGCATTCACTCTTCAGAACCTGTCACCTTCGCCCCATCCCCCTGCTATTTCTCCAGCAACGGATGTGCATTTGATTTCTGCTGCTCTTTAATGCGGGACGACCCTGTGTCTAGGGGGCTGTGGCAGAACGTGTCTCAGGGTCTTGAAAGATAAGATGAATAAGTTCTGCTTTGGTCTCTGAACCAGATTTCCTTTTCTCCTGGCAGGAGGGTAGACCGCTAACACTTCTGTTCTCCAATCATCTTTGAGCAGAGAGAGTGGAGCTGCTTAGCTATTTGAATGCCAAATGATGGGGAATATGGCTCTCACGTGCCTGCAGACAATGTAGGGCATGAAAGAGAAGCAGTTTTTGGCAGGGAGGAATTCTATCTGTCCACATGCTGGCTGGCTCTCACTTCTCTAAGGCATGTTCGCAGATCATTTCTTTGATCAAGTTGTTCATGAAATTATTTTAGCAGCTCGTCATCCTCTGCCACCGTTCTGATTTTGAAACAGAACCACAGATGTTAGTTGAAGGCCTTTGCCAGTGGGCACCCAGTGGTGGAACAGATGGGGGCTGGACATTTTAGGCTTTTCCCTTGGGCATGTGTCTTCTGGGCCTGCAGAAAGGTGGTTTGGGACATCAGGCCTACATGAGAAGGGAATGGAACAGTGGCTTCAGTAATGCATGGTGCCCTTGATCAGCGTTAGTCATTGAGCCGAGGCTCACAGACCTGCTATCTATTCAGTGGTGATTCTTTAATCATCCACGGGTTACTTGCTAAAGAACAGCTTCAGAAACTGGGGTGTGGGTGGAAACACACTGAGAAGCCCATATAGACACCCCCTGGCAAAATTAGGATTTGAATCTGCAATGGTTCAAATGCATCCCTCAAAGTTACAGTGTTAGCAACATAAACCTCCAGATTCTTAAGCTGATAGTGTTTGGGGAGGGGGGATTTAGAAAAGTCATTAGAATTAGATGAAGTTAGGTGTGTGGAGCTCTACAGGCCACGGCTTTATAGTGCAAGGAAGTGAGATCTCAGTTATCAGTCTTCCTGGGCCTCATTAAGGGATGTTCTCCACCACACTGTGCTGCAGAAGAAGAACCCAAACAGAACAGCATCTCGTTCTTGGAACTCTTAGCCTTCTCACTGTGTGATATAAATTTCTTTTCATTATAAATCACCTAGTTTATAGTATTTTATCATAGAAGCAGAGAACAGACTAAGAATATAAAAAGATATGATGACAAAAATGCAAACTATGTGACAGTATGAAATATAATTCTTAACTCATTTCTTCATTTAGTTTTTAAAAATCTTACGTCATATATATCAGGGGCCTTTCCCCCTCCTTTTGAGACACTGTCTGTCTTAAGTAGCCCAGGCCAGCTTTGCACTTCTTCCTCATTTCCCAAGGGCTGAGATTACAGGTGTTTTACACCCACCCTCCTGGTTTAGAAATGAGGGTTTTGAAGGAATGGCTTTTTCTTCTTGTACATGGCACTCATGGGGTTGGAGCAAACCAAACAGTTACTAATACAATACATGATATTTAATATTTAGCTTTACAAAAGAAGGAAATTCTGTCACATGGCTGGACCTTGAGAACAGTATGTCACAAGCCAGTGACAAAAAGACAAGCAAGTGACCCCACTTCCATGAGGCACCCGCAGTAGATATAGTCATGTAGACATAAAGCAGAAGGGGAGGGCAAGAGACTCAAAATTTCAGTTCTGCAACATGAATCAAATGCTAGAACTTAAGGTAATAACTTTTATGTTAAACATTTTACCATCATTCTTAAATATCATGTAATAATTCCATAAATCAAAAATAAATGCAACCTAAATTATACTTTAGAAAGCCTGTGTATATATGTATGCGTATATATAAACATACACACATACATGTCATGTTATTTCACAGAAGGAAATGAGGACTTTCAAGTTGCAGATCTGATTCTTGTTGAGAAAGCAGAGTTGAGTACACAGAAAATACACTAGAGGAGTTTCTGTGAAAAGTGTCCTTGACCTCAGCAGAATGATGCCTGGGATGGAATAAGCCAGAGCTTATTGCCCGGGACACCCCCATGCTCACAGTGAAGACTGTGTTTCTCCTCTGGAGTCAATAGGTTGTTGTAAAATATGTTCTTCCAGGCAGCCACATGCATACAGGTTCACTGGGCTGACAGCTGACTACTGGCTGACACTTCCTAACTATGTAACTGCACCTAAGATGGGCTACTTATTGGCCTCTTATTCCGTCTCCTAATGTGGAATTTCCTCTGTTGCCCATTATTTTCTGTATCATCAATGCTTCCAGAACTTCAGTTGGAATTTAGTATCCACTTTTGGTACCCCGGACCCACAGGCGGGGTATAGAGATGGATTCTTCTAGAAGCAGGAAGGAACGTGATGGGCAGTCCTTTAGACTAAAGAATGGCAAGTGCTGGTCAAGAGAACCTGACAGAGAACTGGAAAGCCCTAGTGAGTCAAAAAGGAGCTAGCCACCACGCAGATATCCTGGAGGTTAGGTGAGCAGGCCCTCAGAGTCATCAGAAGTAAAGAAAGCGGATAAAATCTCCCAGAAGGAATTCTAAGGGGATTTACCAGCTAAGGGAATGAGCACTTTGCACTTGGGAGCTGTCCCTGGTACTTTCTTCCTGAGTTATAGTTATCTCCAGAAAAGAATGCCAGTGGGCCTCACTCGGGTCACCTGCCTTTGGACAGGGACTGACAAGGAGAGGTGAGGAAAGGCAGTTCTATGACAGCGAGATGGTGAGAAGAATCAGAAATAGCCCTAGAAAGGGACAGAGAATCAGGACCTTGCCATTCTCACCCCTACGCCAGCATAAATTCTAGCCAGAATCCTTTCTTCATTAATATTGGTCCAAGTAATGAGCAAAGACCACGAACGAGCACAAGATGGCACCACACAGTGATGGTGCGGGACCCCAAGCCTGTCTTTAGAGAAGAGAGATCTGGTTGGTGTTGAAAGCCCCCCCTCCCCATCCCCTTGGCACCTAACACCTGTCTATATCTCAGGACTGGGTTAGTGCAGCCACAGCATGCCACCAGCTCAGAACTGCCTGCTTCTCTTTTCTGATCCCCACATTCCCTCTGCCATCAGTCCCCCAGCTAGTGATGTCAGCCTTGGGATGGGGGGGCGGGGGGGGGAGAGAGATCCTTAGAAGACAGCCCTCAAGTACATTGGCTTGGAAAACAGCCAAATACTCTGGCTCTGCAGGCCACCATCACCTCTGCAGGCCACCACACCAATTAAAAACGCTTCCAGGTTGGGAGGAGCTGCTCAGGTGGCAGCATCCAGAACACTGACTGATGAGGAATTTCTCTGCTCATGAAGGTGATAAACAAGCCTGAGAGGGAGTCAAAAGCCCCCAGAGTCCTTTCCCCTCATCCCTTGAGGAATGCCTTAATGTATTTCCTCCACCCTCATCTTCCATTGCATTTACCAATACACTACTTCCTCTTAAGATGCTGTGCTTAAAAGGGAGAAAGGACACCCATGAAGCCCCTTCTGCTTTCACAATGCCTGTTTTGTGAGGATTTGCTAAAGATTTTAGCACAAATCTTCCAGGGAGCCCAGGCAGGGCTGCAGCTCATCTAGGCTGTGCCTAGCACACTGAAAGCACATGTATCTCTGTGCCTCCACTCAGTCCTGGGAAGGCGTCCAGTCCGGGGATGGGCCCTCCCTCAACCCCTGGCACCACCCGAGGTGTCTACCTTCTGTTCTTGTGTGCTGCCTTGGCTCCCCATGTCTTCATGCTGTGTGCTTGGCCTGTCTGAATTGATCTTTCTAGACCAAGGCAGGTCTTCTGGCTTTAAGAAAAATGGTTCTCTTGGCATCAAGCAGATTCCCCTCCCTGCCCAGTGATGTCTGCAAAAGAGCAGAGGTGAAGAATCATGACAGTGTCATTGTGAGAGTGGGGCCAGCTGCCCCCTGCCAGTTATGCCTTTGTGGTGATCATGGTTTATTCTGCCATCAACAGATATGCCTTCAGAGAAAGTCTTTAGGTTTGCAAAAATTATCACCAGCCTTTCTCCACTTAACAGAGCGAGGTAAAGATGGATTTGACAGGCAGGAGTGTGAGGCCATATGGTATTTGTGCTGTGGGTTATGTGTCTGATGTGAATTCTCAGCTGTCTCATGTCTTCCACCACTTCATTCCACAGAGACCCACATGCCTGTGTGAGGGCCCATGCACATTTTTGAGAGTCTCCAACTTCCTGGCAGACCCTCGACAGCCATCTCACCCAGCCTCCTGCCTTCCAAGAGGTAGCAGCACTAAATCATCACAAATAAAAAGACACTTAATCTCCTTTTAACATACTCCTAGAGTAGGAATTCTACTTGGCACTTGTAGATGTATTGGGGCGATGGGGAAGGTTGCCACTGGGAAATTATTTCTAATCAGAATTCTTTAAGTTGAAGAAATACTAAGGAAAGTTGGGAAGGTTTGGGAGTCAGGGGGTCCCACCAAGCATCAGAACAGCCACAGAATCCTACCTTGCTATGACAGTTGTAGTAGGTACCACATACATCTTGATGAATGGGTAATTTCCCTCCTCACCCTGCTTTTGAGGTATCTGGGAAAGCTATGTAAATACCTTTAGCAAACAAATGAGAAGCTATTCAGCCACAGGTCCTGTAATAAGAAACCCTACAGGGCTAATCCAATATTATGGTATCGCTGAGTGGTGAAAGGGATGCACTGTGCACAATCTGCATGGTTTGGACTCTTTCCCACATAACACACCCTCAGTAAACTGGGAAATGTGGTCAGACCACACAGCTGCTGGGGTGAGCAGTCCTGGCAGCAGCAGATGATATATTATATATATATATATATATGTATATAAAATCAAATGCCAGCTATTGGTCAAGAAGGGCACATCTTCACCAGGAATGGAGCATGGGCTGCAGTGCTTGGCTTCTTATCTCCATTGCAAGAGGAAACTGATGGAATTTCCCCCTGAGACAAGTTAGAAGTGTGTGGGTGGGCATGGGCACTTGAATAAGCTGAATTGGATGAATTGCAGAAAAAGGTCAGAAGCAGGGGTTGGGGAGACAGCTCAGTGGGGAATGTGTTTGCTGCGCCAGCAGGACACCTGAGTCTGCTATCAGCAGGCATAGAAAAGGCTGCAACTGGTAGAACAGGCCTATAGCCCTGCTGCTGGGAACCTGGAACAGGAGGATCCCTGCCGCTCACCAGCAGCCAGCCTAGCATGTTGGTGAATCTCAGGTCAATGAGACCTGTCTCAGGAAAACAAACAAGCAAACAAAAACCAAGTAAGATGTCACTGGTTGACACCTGAACCTCCATATGTACATGCATATACAAACACCCCCCCCACACACACACACACAATGATCAGAAGCAAACAACATAAAGATTGGGGAGGGGAAGAGGGGCTGAACTGAGGGCCTGCTCCTTGTCAATGTTCTGGCAAACTCACTGACTATGAAGACATCCTGTCCTATGGCTCCATGCTTCCTGGCGAGGGCACAGTGCATATGGTTTTCGGCTTTAGGGTCTCAGCAAGGACTTCTGGGAACCGACAACACAACAATGGTCTGGCCAGGAAGTGAGTCTGGTTTCAGTATTCCCCTTCTGCCTTCGCAGGGCAGACCTGCCTACATATCTCAGCCCCGTGACTCTGCCTCAGTTTCCTTATCAGTAATAGGAAGACAGTGGCACTGGAGAAGCCTAAGTGAGCTGGTAGCCAAAGTGGAGCCTCTGTGGACTGAAGACCCACACCATTCCCTCTCTCCATGGGCACTCGTGGGGTATAAGTCACGTCCACTGAACAAAACCTTTTGTTTCTTTTGTCCTTGGGAGAAAAGTGGAAAGACTAGGAGCAGGTGGCTTCCACACTCACCCACAGGAGATAATTCTGGGAGTACAGTGGCAAGGAAAAAAGTGGGGAACAATTCATCGCACACCCCTTGTCCAGGACTCTTCGTCCTGCTCCTCAATCCCCAGGCACTCCTAAGCCTGGGCTAGTCACAGAGCATGCATCTGGATAGAGCTTTCTGGAAGCTACGTAAACAGGAAGCCCATCCTTCTCTCATTAGACAGTTCCTGCGTCCAGCAGCACGGGGTGCCGTACGCTCCAGAGCTGTGTGCCCACCTCTAGGCTATTCCAGAGGATGAAGCCGACCCTAGTACCAGCCAGCCTCCTTGGTAGCCTATTATTCTCTATAGCTTTCTGTTTTTCTGGGCTTCCTGGGGCATGGAGCTCAGAAGGGGTCTCCAGCCCCACCTGGAGACCATGGGCCCTTGAACTGCGGGAGAAACAGCAAGCTGGAGTAAAATGAAGCCAAACAATCTGGATGTGGTAGGGCATCTGATGTTGCACAGGCTGCCTTTGGGACCAGCTGTGTGTGTAATGGGCCTTGGGCCATGAACTCCAGAAGGTTTCAAGGACAGCTACAGACCCTACTAAGTGCTCAGTGTATTGGCCTATAACTAAGAACCGCAGACGCATAATTCAGAAGACGATTATCAAGATTAATGCCATTGCAGAAATAGTAGCAGAGCCACTGAAGGGAGAATAGGGATTGCAGCTTAGGTTATTCCTGGAAGAATTCCTAGCAATGGTTTAGAGCTGGCTGTACACTGGAACAGCAAGTGGGAACACTTCCCTTTGTGGCCACCAGAGGTCACTGGCTCCCACTATTGGAGCTAGAGCCTGCAAACCATGTACCAGGGCCAGAGCATTAAGGTCTCCTCAAGCCCTGGTGCCAATGCTGACCCAGGAGAGGGAAGGGAGTGGAAGCAGACACCTGAGCTGACCCTGGAAGCCCATCCCCAGTCTCTCCCTCCAAGGAGTCACTCTGAAAACAGGGAAATGGCCAGGGACTCCAGGACCGGTTGCTCCCAATTATTTCAGAGTACAGCATCAGGGAAATTGATTCATTCATTTTTATTCATATTCTCTCTCTCATTCTGTCTGTCTGTCTGTCTGTCTCTGGCAGTCTCATATATTTCTAGCTTGTGTGGAACTCACTATGTAGTCCAGGCTGGCTTTGAATGTGCAGCGAACATCCTGTGTCTATTGATATTATAGGTGTGAGTCATCACAGCTGCTTTTGTTTTCTCCTGCGTACAGTGTGTATGTGTGTATGTGTGTGTAGTGTGTATGTGTGTGTATAGTGTGTTTGTGTATAGTGTGTGTGCACAGTGTGTAGTGTGTGTATAGTGTTTATGTGTACAGTATGTGTATATAGTGTGTAGTGTGTGTGTAGTGTGTGTATAATGTGTATGTGTGTAGTGTATGCATACAGTGTATATGTGTGTATGGTGTGTAGTGTGTATATAGTGTATATGTGTGTATAGTGTGTGCGTACATGTGTGACCATTCATATGAGTATTTCATGTGTGGCTGTGGGTATGGGTGGGTGCCTCCTTCCATGCGTGCAATCTCACCTTCCATCCTGTTTGTTCACTGTTGCATACCCCAGGCTAGCATGCTTCCAAGTTTCCCATGTTGCTGTAGGTGTTCTGAGGTTTCAGCTGTTTACTATAACATTCAGCTTTACATGAATTCTGGGGATCCAAGCTTCATCCCTCACATTTGTGTGGCGAACACTTTGTCTACTGAGTCTTCTCTGTAGGGTTGTTTAATTTTATTTGAGACAGGTCTTGCTCTGTAGTTTGGGCTAGACTCAGACTCACAGTGATCCTCCTGCATCAAGCCTCCCAAGTACTTGGATTACAGATATGTACCAGATACAGATATGGTCTTTATACTGACACACAGGAAACTGTGTCACAATCTAAACAACTATACTCTTCCCACATCACCAGCCACTTTAGAGATCTCGGCTCTTTCCTGGAACTCCAGCCGAGTCACACTGTGTACCTTAAAGAACAGGCTCCACTGCACAATTACACACATTTTGGCATCACCAAAGAACAAAGATGAAAATTCCTACGGGAGCTAGAGGGTCTCCAACAGCCTGATAGCTTTCATGTGCATGCTGCACAAACACACACACACACAGACACACAGACACACAGAGAGACATACACATAGACACACAGAGCAGAGAGAGAGAGAGAGAGAATGTGTGTGTGTGTGTGTGTGTGTGTGTGAGAGAGAGAGAGAGAGAGAGAGAGGGAGGGAGGGAGAGAGAGAGAGAGATTTCCATTACTAATTGGCCATTAAATGTTTCAGGGAGTTCTCTACTGCTCAGAGTACCAACTGCAACCTCACAGCCTAACGTAGTATCCTACCCCTCTGGCCCATTGACCCCCAGGTACCATTCCCTACAGCCCTGCTGGGTGATGTGGGAGTCTTTCTGTATGCTGTGAATACCACTGGTTAGTAAAGAAACTGTTTTGACCTATGGCAAAGCATCTTAGAAGCAGGCCAAAAATCTGAGCATAGATAAAAGGGGAAGGAGGGCGGTGTCAGAGAGAGATACTGTGAGCTACTTCCCAAGGAGAAAGATGTAAAGAAACAGGTAAGCCATGAACCACATAGCAAAACATAGATTTGTAAAAATGGGCTGAGAAAAGTTGTAAGAGCTAGCTGATACTGAGCCTAAGCCGTAGGCCAAACAGTTTGTAATTAATATAAGACTTTATGTTCTTATTTGAGACTGCTGGTCCAGATATTGGGCCTACACAGAGCCAGAAACTTCTGACTACAGCTGGGCTTCTCTTACAGCATCATATATCTAAGGCTCTGGCCTCTCTGTGGGCTGGGTTGTCCTGCCTGCACACTCTCCCTATTTCTTCCTGTACTGCCAGACTCCCATGCCAGCACCAGAGACAAAACCCAAACCTTTAAACTTGCTGAGCAAGTGTTCCACCAATGCCCTTTCTCTTGGGACACCTCCTGCCCTTATTATGAGGGGCTCACAGTGGCATACAGTGAGCACTTAGCAAGTACAGAGAGGCTTCCCCAGCTCATTCAGAAAAGTGAACGAAGCTTAACTTCAGGCTAACCTAAGCATGGTCCTGGAAATCCCAAAGCTGGAAGCCAGCTCTGCCAGTGTCCAGCTTTGCATGGTGTCTTGGCCAATCGCTGTATCTCTGTGTCTCAGTCTCACAAAGAAGTCCTTGAGGCTCAGACTGACTGGGGTCATGAGAGCACCCTAAAATGGAAACATACTGTGCAGCCATGCACCAATCCTCATGCCTCGTATTTCTTCCCGCCACAGCTTCTGTCCACTTTCCCGCCTGCTCTAACCTCGATTTTCCCTCCTGGCCACCGGAGTTTGCTTCCAAGGAGCTGTCCATTGCCCTTACCTTCACTCTTCTGGGAACCAGGATGACAAGGAACGTCATCCTGAAGTTCTTGGTGCCTCCTAGTCCAGGAAGCGACCTATCTTCCTGCCCAGAGTTTGACTGTTCTGGCCTATCTTCTCACATCTGCCTGCCTCTTCTGCAGGTTATCACAAGGGGGGTTGATTTTTCTCTCAAGGCAAACACTGAAACTCACTGAGGAGTTCTGAGCAGAACAGGGACCCCCACCCATGCGTGTGTGTGTGTGTGTGTGTGTGTGTGTGTGTGTGTGTGTGTGGTGTGTGGTGTGTGTAGTGTGTGTGTGGTGTGTATATGTGTGTGATGTGTGTGTGTGGTGTGTGTATGTGTGTGTATGTGGATATGTGTGATGTGTGTTTGTATGTGTGTGTATGTGGATATGTGTGATGTGTGTGTGTGTGTGTGTGTGTGTGTGTGTGTGTGTGTGTGTAGGGAGGGAGGAAGGAAGGAGGGAGTGTACTGAAAGGGGAAAGATTTCACAGCCTGCATGGAAGCCCTGAATGACTCCCTGTGGCTTCTGGGAATCATCCATCCTGAGCCGAGGTCCTGCCCCAATTCATGCCAGCACCATGCAAAAAGACCTAAGGCCCAAGTCTCTCCCACAGGCATCTGGCTGGACTCACTACATAATCTCACCAGCAAGATTTCCAGGACACATGGACTCTCACAGACCCCACACACACACACCAGAAGACTCACCTCCCATCCCCTCCTCCCCCCAAAAATACTATTTGGGAGGAGCTGGCTTAAAAGAGGGAGCCCCTCCCCTACCACACTATAGGGCGTGCACTGGGAGGCAGGAGCCTGCTGATTTTTCCTATGCCTTGGCTCATTTTCCTCTCGAACAGCAGGCTCATCTCCTGCATTTTTAATAGTGGAGCATAGTTAGCATTCAACACACACGTGCAGGTTGATAAGGCCCAAGGAGAAGGCAACAAGGCACTCAGGCAGGAAAACTTCTTCCCAGCTCCTGCCGGCCTCCTGCCCATGTCAGCCAGCATCAGTGCATTCCAGGGCTGGCCGTGGTGAGACGGGACTGCAGCTGGGAAACTCAGTGTGGCTGGCGCTCACTGTGCCAGGCCTGGTACCTGGCTGGGCTGGAACTCATCACAAAGGATGAGAGATTCATCTTGACTCGACAGACCCAATAACCATCATGTCTTCTTTCTTGAGATGAGGTCTTTCTCAGGGTCACATCATCCTCTCACCTCAGCACCCTGTGTGCTGGGACTACACATATGTTCTCAGTGACTTTTACCTAGCAACCGAATATCTTGTCCACCTCTCTCTGTAACTATGGACTACAGGGACACTATCCAATCATTCTGTAGCTTCTGGCTCCCTCAGTGGTAATCTGTAACAGGCAGGTAAACTAAAGGAGAGGGTTCATAGGGCTGGGGTGGAAGGCCAGTGCACTGCTATGTGAATTCCTAGACAGTTCCAAGAGGACAGATTTAGTAACATGGGGACATCGTCCTCCCCTTTCTCTTCCTTCTTTCTCTTTCTTTTCAGCAATACTGGGAGTCTTAATCTCCCTTATGATGAAGGCAAGCATGTTATCACAGAGCTATACCCCTGCTCCTCTTTGGAGACAGTCTTGCCAAGTCATCCAGTCTGGCTTTGAACTCACTCTGGAGCCCAGGCAGGCCAGACTCCTGCCCTAGCAGCTTGGCTCCCCTCTCTCTTTCCCATTGTGTCTGTGTGGACACGTGCCTGGCAAAATGTTTGTAGTGGAGTCAGAGGACAGCCTTGTGGAGCTGCTTCTGGACAGCACTCAAGTGTGTGGCAAGCATCTTATTCGCCCACCTTCCCGTTTCTTCTTCTAAATCTTCTCATGTTTGTTTGATTGTCTACTTAAGTTTGAGGCAGGGTCTCACTATGGGGCCCTGACTGGTCTGAAACACATTGTACAGAAACGGATGTACATATCCAACACTGAGAGGTGCTCGCCTCTGAAGCACCCGGGCTACAGGCAAAAGCTACCATGCCCAACCTCCCCGTTCTTCTTCAAAGTGTTTTCCTCTTCCTACTAAGCCACAGAAAGAACAAAATCATACAACTTCAGACTACTCAACTTTGTGTGAAAATCTCAAAGGATCTGCCTAACTTGGGGGTGCTGTTTATAGCTGTGCATACGAACCTGAGCTACTTCAAAAGGATATCGTTATACCTGCCGTCAAATTTCATGTCAAAGCTGCCAGCCCCATAGGCAGGCAATGCTGCGTGCTTCTGTGGTCTTAAGGGTCAATTTGGAACTCACTCTGGGAAAGACATCTGGCTGGACATTCACTATATGTCTCCCTGCTCTTCCCACTCCAGGTCCAGAACACAGGCTAACATAAGAAAGGGGTGAGTACTCTTCCCACTTCGGAGAGACCATCAACACACCTGCAAGTCCAGGCAGGACCAGAGGTCTCCATGCAGGGTAACTGGGGAACATATCAAGGTCTGAGCCCTCTCGCTAACAGCCACTGGTGAGTGTGTAGCTGTTGCAGTGTGGCAGCTGCGCTCTGACTTCATTCAAATTTACAACAATTTAAAAAGACACCGGATTCAGTGTGACAAAGAGCTTCAGTATGTTTGGGACTACTTAAGTACATGACTCTATTAGACAGTTTCTAGTTTTTAATATCTGACAATGCCTGAAAGTGTTCTGTAAATTCAGATTGCCATAAAGGCAAAGACTCAAAGGACTGCCATGACTCGGGGGGGGGGGGGTGGACGGACAGGAACAGGAAGAACCAAGAGGACATAACCCAGCTTACTAATTGTGTGTTGAAAGAATAACAATGTGGCTCTATCTGGTTAAAGAAAATATAATGCTGAAAAATAACTTCATATTCCTTTTCACTCTTTACAAGGTGGCTGTCAGCTTCAAGTAGGACACGGGGACACACATTGTATTTCCAATGGACACTGCTGGTCCAAACACTTTTAGATGGGAGGCTGCTTCTTCCAGAAACTCCTACAGTCCCTGACAGTGGACCTCATTGATTCCATTTGGCATTCAGTTCAACAAGTGATAGTGACAGCAGCCCCTAGATTTTACAGCTGCCAAGAGGCCACCATGCTGGGGACACCATGTTATCCCAGCAGGAGGAACAGAGGAAGTGAAATGCATGGTGGACCATACACAGAGAGCATCATGGGGAGAGGACATCGCAGGCAAAGACGATATGTGCAGACTGAGAGCAGGTGGCAGTGTGTCAGGCCATCGGCCAGGCGGATGAGGAAGGACTGAGAATACAGTGAGCAGTGAAATGGGAGGTAAGAATGGTGATGACGTGGAAGACGGGGACAGGATGCAGCAGAAGGAAGAGGAGGGTTAGCAGTCCCCACTTCCTGGGCTCCTCGTTCTGTCCATTCTCCAGGGTCTTGTCTTTGGCCTTCTTCTCATGCCACATTCTTTTTCGGGAGGTTCTACCTACATCCATGGTATCACTGTCCTGTCTACCCCGACAAATCTCAGCTTCTGTCTCATCCCTACCTCTCTCCTGAACATTCAGTGTCCAGTAACTACTTCTTTTCCCAAGCCTCTCCAAATGCACAGGTTCTAATAGAGCTTGCCGTCCTTTTCCTTCTCTCAAGGAAGTGGTAGTAGGAACAGCCGCCTAGCCATCCAGGTCTGGAGTCCTGCCTCACCCTGACTCCTTCCCTGTAGTTAGCACTGTGTACCACTCAGCTGTGTGACATCCTCTCCTAGGTACATTGCTCCTCAATGTGACACCACCCCTACCTTGAGTCTAGGCTCTCACCATACCTCACTTGGACTATACAAACATATCCTCACTCTTCTCAATGTTCTTCCGGAATGTTCCGCTAGCCTTCCTTGATACTGCTGCCAGGGTGACTTTACAGTTAAAAAGTTCTTTTAAGGTTCCAGGCGATTTCTATGTGATCCCAAATTGACACCACTCAGTGGGACTTTCTGACTGCTTCTCTGGATTCGTAGCCTACTTCTCCTCATGGGCAAATGCTTCTGCCCATGCTGAGCCCTTTGCCTACAGTATCCTTCCCGCTGTAACAAGCATTGGGGGTGCTCTAGACCCACTAATGTTACAGCTAGAGCTTTGTGCAAGTTAGGAAAAAGTGTCTGCAGCCCAGGTATCCAACAGACTGACAGTCTTCATCCTCCCAGACATACTGGGGCAGTGCATGACCTGTTCAATTGTATGCTGCAGCCTTGGAAATCCAGAGTTAAGTATGAATAGAACAGGAGAAGGGCATCCAATCCAGACTGAGGATTCAAAAGAGTTCTACCACGTGGGGTCAGTCCTTAGCCAGTCCTCTGCTTATCATGGAGGGTAATACAATCTTCAGTTTGTTATGTAAGTAGAAAGTTTTAAAAGCCAACATGCATTTTTAAATTTGATTTTATGTGGGTGAGTGTTTCACCTGCATAAATGTTTGTTTACCGAGTGTGAGCCTAGCACCCTTAGAAGCCAGAAGAGGGCATCAGATCCACTGCAACTGGGGTTCTAGACAGTTGTTAGCTGATATGCGGGTGCTCAGAATTAAATCTGGGTACTTTGCGGGGCTGGAGAGATGGCTCAGCGGTTAAGAGCACCATCTGCTCTTCCAGAGGACCCGGGTTCGATTCCCAGCACCCACATGGCAGCTAACAACTGTCTGTAGTTCCAGTTCCAGGCAAACACCAAGGCTAATAAATAAATAATAAAAATAAATAAAGTTTTAAAATCTGGGTACTTTGGAAAGCAGCCAGTGCTTTTAACTGCTGAGTCATCTCTCCAGTCCCAACATGAATTTAACATACCTACATATGGGGCTGAGAGTAGCCTCAGTGAGTAAACTGCTTTGAGCTTACTCATATTTAGTATGCAATGGGAAACTTGAAAGAGTTGGGATTTAGAATTCAAGCTTAAAATGAGACACAAAGATGCTAGGTGTGTTCTCAAGGACACACAGAAAGTCCATGGCAGAGCCTGGTTTTTTTTTTTTTTTTTTTTTTTTTTTTAAACTTTATTTATTTATTTGCCTTGGTGTTTTCCTGGAACTGGAACTACAGACAGTTGTTAGCTGCCATGTGGGTGCTGGGAATCGAACCCGGGTCCTCTGGAAGAGCAGACGGTGCTCTTAACCGCTGAGCCATCTCTCCAGCCCCGAGCCTGGTTTTTTTAATTCACTTTTCTTGCCTCTGGTTTGCTATACCCTGAAGGTGGCTCATTTAACTATTGCTTCCCACCTGCCCACCATCACCCCCTGCTGGTGAGTGCATCTGCTTTGTTGCTGCCACTGTTGCTGAAGTCTTCCATCAATATGGGAACCAGGTTACCTTCTTCTGCCTTCCAATGTGGACTGAACACCAGTGGCTCTTCATGAGCTCTCCAGGAGACCAGGACCTGATGCGCCTCCAGCATTATAGACTAAGAAGCAGCTGGATTTGCAGCCTCTCCAATATATGGGACGGCCATTATTGGACCACACCGCTCATGCTACATAAGCTCGTGTAATAACGCCTGAGTACACACTCTTGCTGTCAGTGATGTTCCCTTGGCTAACACATTTGTCCAGTAGCTTGACATCCCTTCACAGCACTCTCTGCCCCTAGCTGAAGGCACCTTGCTCAGAGCCCATGTTTCAGTGTATTGAGAGGGTCAACAGTGATGAATGAGGAAACTGTCCGTAGGTCATTTCCAGACTCGGAAACCTTTCTTCTTTATTTGTTTCTGTAGTGCTGGGGACCCCATTCATGCAACACTAAGCAACACCCTCCCCAGTCGGAATAAATTATTTTACCATCATTGCATTTCCTCTGAACTGTCTTTTTATTTTTTACACAGGGTCTCAATACACAGTCTAGGATAACCCTTGACTCCCCCCAACAATCCTCTGGCCTTGGCTCCCTAAAAGCTGGGGATCATGTCCATACACCACCATGTCTATCTCTGGATGAGCTCAGTCTTACTCCCAATTTATGAGACTTTTGCCACAAATGGTAGTATCATGGGAACTATCCTTGAACATGCATTGCATTTGCTCTCTGACCAGGTGCTGTGCTTGCTGCTGCATAGAAAGAAGCTCACTGGATCACGCCAGCCCACCATGGGCAGAGCTAATCTCTGGCTGGACTCACTCCACAGCACAGGAAGCCTGGTACAGCAAAATCAAAGGACTTGTTCAAGGTCACTCAGCAAAGACACCTGTTCACAGGCAGTAACTTCTCAGCAGACAAACCCTCTACTCTATGAGGGTATTGAAAGCAGAGTCTGGAAGGTGGACACTGCCACAGCTATTCGGAGGTCACCAATTGTCACTGTCAGACCAGGTCTCTCCTAAGCAACTGTACCCTCACACAGGACAGATCTCTCCTCACACAGGACAGATCTCTCCTCCTGCAGCTCACAGAGAACAGAGCTAGTGCACCGGGCAGGCCTGCATGCAGCCACACCCCTCTTCCAACCTCTCCATCACCTGAGGCCCTTTCATTGATCTAACATAATTAGCTCATAATAATCTCCAGTGCACAGCAACCACCCCATTGATGGATGATTGTATTCTACAGCTTTTCTGGGTAGGATGTTAAGTGCAATTAACTACCATTAATTAACAAACACCATTTGCTCTTTAAATATATAGACACAGTCCGCACTTGTCCCTTCTCTGTCTTCAGGAGGTCTGGAGGATAATGTGGAAGGCGCTGTGACAAGCCAGTCCACAGTGTTCTGTGTTAATCCTTCACATTTTCAGTATGGTTTCCAATCTGTCTAGTCCACAGGGAACTTCCTGTAGCTTTTTGGTACAGTACCTGTCACCAAGGGGTGACTTTCCCTTCCCCCACTCCTGCCTTTGGTTAGCTCTAAAATTCCCAATGTCCTCTAGGGACTGCTCCCAGGGCCAGGCGCCACCACAGCCTCCCTCTCCTTCCTCCACCATAGTCTGAGCTTTGACTGTTTACACCAGCCATTCTCTTCCCTGGGGCAGAGCTGAGAGGAATCTTTCCCTTTTCCCTTTTCCTTGGTACAGTGCAGCTTGGTTCTCAAGTATACAAACATTCTTCTAATCAGGCATGCAACACTTTCAAGGTCCTATGCTCCCTCTAGTCACTAGAGTCAAACAGTTAGCTTCCACATGCCATCATCAGATTCCTAACCATGACACCCTGGATCAAAGCCAGAGCGTGGAGGCAAACTGCCTCAGCACCCAGCACCAAAACTCACCATGGTTTATCCCTTGGCCCCTTTGCAGAGAAGATTGTGTGCTGTTTGCTGCTAGAGGTAAGTAGATTGTCTTTGGGCGTTTTAAATGGCTTTGAGGTGCTGCTGACAGCGTTATGGCCGCTGAGACAGGCTTTCGTCTTGGCCTGTGCTAGTGACGTCCGGGAATTGGAGGCTGGAGACGCTGGAGAGGGAGAAGGCCTGCACATTGAACTGTGTCTTCTCTCTACAAAGGAAAAGAACAGAATTCAGCACAGCATCTGTGGCCAGTGGGTCCCACATTCACACACACTCATGGCCTCTACTGGCAGGGTGAGCAACTTCATAGCCTGTGGTATTTGTTCTAATGTTGGCTGCAAATGCCAACTAACAATGACTACAGTCGGGACTTCTGTAACAAATGACATGCTAAGCTAACCCTGGGGTTCTCATGGGAGATATTTCTATCCTTCTGCAAAACCACTTCCACGGGAATAGCAGGTGTCACCTGACACTGTGGATCAACCACAAAACCAATGCGATCCCCAGACAGCAACTCAGGTCTCTAGGGCATGGACAGGGCAAAGCTGTTAGGATGAATTCTCCAGCATGAGAGCACCAGGAATGTCTGCGATGGTGGTGGGGGTGGGTCTCAGAGAGCCTTGAAGGCCAGGAGAGATTCAGCATCTGCCTTTTCCTGGGAGAGACTGATGACACTTCCCAGCTGTGGCCTCTTTAACTCACAGAAGTTCAAGAACACACACAGAGAAGGATGATGTAAGTAAATGCCTGGAGCAGAAACCACAGAAGCAGTGCACAGATTTGGGAGGGCAGGGAAAGCATCTTGTGGTTCTACAGGAGATTCTAGAGGTCTGGGCAGAGATACCTCCCTTGTGCACACCCTGTCAGCTCCCATCTTCTTGGACCAACCGTAGGAAGTAGACACTGAGCAGGACTGATGCACGAAGTCAGGTTCTGAGTAACATCCGAAGTGGTTGTTAACAGTTTTAAAGTAACGGGTTAGATAAATGTTAACAACTCTAGAAAAGTACATTTCTCCATGTCCAAAAGCTTTGTTCATAATTCTGGGAAAGAAATCTCAAACTCTGACAAGAGGTTCCTGAAATCCTAAGTTCCTTCTGGCTCTCCTGTGCCTTCAAGTAATTAATTGATTAATGTTTGTTGTAAAAAAATAAAAGAATTGGCAACAGAAGTCCTGGTGGGAAGAACTGGAGATCACAAATCTATTAGCCTGCGTTGACACTGGCAATAAGGGTGAAAGAATGGAAATACGGTGAGTTATATCCTCCCTTCAGCCAAGAGCTGGGTCAGGTTTTCCTCTGGCTGCTATGATAGGAGCTGACTAGACAGAAAAAAGCCAGAGTGTCCTTTGAGAGAAGTGCAGGGTTCTTCTACCACCTCTCACACCAATGGGCTGTCAAGTCATCAAAGTTGACCATTTGGAATGGAGGGCTACCGTTTTTTGAGGATCATCTGATCAATGGGCATTTTCATCATTTCACTTCCTCTATAGAGTACTCTGTGGGGTCATTGTCCTTCACTAGCTCAGAATAAACTCTGCACACATGCCTTATTCCCAGATGCCATTCACTGAAGGTTTTGAAGACAAGATCTGTTTTCTATAGAGGGAACACAGGGCTGGGGGCCAGCACTTCCTGATTCCTAATACCCTTGTGGTGGATTTAGGTGTATTCTTCACTATGCTCGCTCTTGGGGTCCATGTCTTTAATTATAAATAAAGTGGGTCCCTAGATGGTTCTCATGTCTCTTTTCACTCCTTGATTTTGAATACAGTGCACACTAAGGCCTTCTCCTCATCCTTCATGTTTCCTAGATGTTACAGCAATAATTACAGACGGAGTATTGAAGAACCTCATGTGAGTAGGCTCGTCCTTGGAAGAACCCACCCTTTGTAAAACGGTACTGGCCTTTAAAACCCCCTGTAATAGGCAGGAAGCAGCCAGACATATCTACCCTCCCCACAGCTGACTAGCTCTAGGAGATTCAGAGAGGCCAAGTAATTGCCAAGGTCAGGGCTAATGACTGCTTAAGGCCTTGGCCATGGGCCCAACTACTTCTCAGGAAGGAAATAGGGTGTCCTGTGAACAAGACTGGAGAACATGACATCAGTAAAGGTTAGAAGTGGAGAATAGTGGACTAGTCTGCTCTCTGTGAGGCTCACAGGGAGGACCAGGTTTGTGGCCACAATGAGACCAGAACTGACCTCCTTCAAGTCCTTCATGCTTTGTGCCCTTCACAATATCTTTTTGCACAGTTTCCTTCTTTTTTATTTCTTTCTTTTGTTCTTTTTTTTTAAAACAGGATTTTGATTCTAAAATAAGATTTTTATTTCTATCACAGCTCTTTCATATTTTTCTCTAGCCTTTACTCACTGACTTGCTCAAAGCTGGTGAGAATTGGGCTTTACAGAAACATCACTTGTAAGCTTCTCATGACTGAGTAACAAAAACCTTATTTTTCTAAATTAATGGTTAAAAACTGTTGAAGCAGTGGGTAGGGGGAGAAATTAGGAGCAATGTATAAAGATATGCATGTAGTCATCAGTGGTGGTGCACACCTTTGACCCTAGCACTCGGGAGATAGAGGCAGGTAGATCTGTGAGTTTGAGGTCAGCCTTCTCTACAAAATGAGTTCCAGGACAGCAAGAGCTACACAAAGAAACCCTGTATTAAACAACACACACACACACACACACACACACACACACACACACACACACGCGCGCGCGCGCGCGCGCGCACGCACACGCGCACGCACGCACGTACTCCTGAAGTAAGCAGAGATGAACCACAAGAAATTGCTATCAATGTACAAGAATGAGGGGAGGGGTTGCCACTGGTGATTCTTTAAAGACAAGTTGTGGTCCTGGTCTTGGCCCATATATTATACTGTTAGACTGATAGAAACATTAATGATTTTATTGCCTCTTTTTTCTCAAGAAGTCTCCCCACCCATGGCTTGGTGCAATAGTGTCTCAAGGGTGGCCTTGATTAACTAAGTACTTGTGAGTGTTTTGACCTTAAACTTTGATCTTTCTTTTTTTTTTTTTTTTAAACTTTATTTATTTATTTATTTGCCTTGGTGTTTGCCTGGAACTGGAACTACAGACAGTTGTTAGCTGCCATGTGGGTGCTGGGAATCGAACCCGGGTCCTCTGGAAGAGCAGACGGTGCTCTTAACCACTGAGCCATCTCTCCAGCCCCCTAAACTTTGATCTTTCACCTCAACCTCCCAAGTGCTGAAATTATAGGCCTGAGCCATAACACCTAGTTCACAAGGTGCTGGGGATTAAACCCAGGGCTTCGTAGCCACATCTCTAGCCCCTATAAATCCTTCTTAAATATCCATTTGAAAGTAAGAGATGTTTGTCAAAACCTGATGATCAAGTTTTGTGATTTGTTTAACATGTAATTTTATATTGCAGTAAGTAGGAAAAAGAAAACTTCCACTCTTAGGGTCTCAGGTCCATGAGAAGTCGGCATCTCAGTCCTCTGAGCTGCAGTAACAAGCTTGACCTACTGGGGCAGGGGAGAAAAGCCACAGGAGCCTTTAAAATGGCAGAACCAGGGGCTAAGGCCAGAGCATCACTGTGCTGGTGATGTCTAAAACTGCTGTTCCAGGCAGGGCAGAAGGAACACCCTGAACAGGAAGACCCTCCTTGGCATCCATTTGTGGACTTCTAGCATGTGAAGACCTGCCTATAAAAACGTGTCTTTGGGTGAAGAGATGGGGATGGCGATTAAAGACAGCAAGGTCTTCGATACTTACAAAAAAATACACTGTCACACAGGTAACCTTCTGTAGGCAAACCTTCCAATGTGTTTTGGTCAAGTGCCTGCCTTAGGTGGACTCTATCATGATTCTAGTTCCACTTGCCCTGTTTGGAAAGTGTCGACAGGACATTATATGCTTCATTCACTACGGAAATATTTAACAGACTTAAGCAATGTTAGACAGAAGAATCTTCTCCCTGAAAATTTCAGTCTTTGCAATGTATACAGCTGTATTAACAAAATTGTAATCAACTGATATTTTCGACTATTCTTCAACTAACATTGTTTTATGTATATATGCATATCTAATTCCCATACGCTTGCCATATTAAGTCATTAACATATTGCAGAATATTTAGCTAGTCTCTTCCTGTCTGGCATTCTAACACTCAGTGATTTGGGACTTTTTCTTGAGGTAACATAACATTCATGAAGGCTTGTATCAGTTTATATCTCCTGTTACATACTTATTTCCAGACCATAAGATATTTAATTCTCCTACCCAAGAGAAATCAGAATTTTCCTACAACACCACACATACAATTTAAATATTAAACACATAAATATAAACCTTAACAAATGATCTTGAACCAACTTTAGGTCTAAACATTTCTGTCCTTTGGCCACTTATTTCTTAATATAATTTATTAATATTTACTATCAACTTTATATTATGGAGTACTTTTGTGTGTTCTGAACTCTATTACATACCTGATTTACTTCATAGCACCTAGGTTTACAACTCCTTAAATGACCTATTGGTATTTCCATTCTATAGCTGAGGAAACTGAGGCTCAGAAATACAGTGAGTTGCCCAAGGTGTAGCGGTTTAAATGAGAATGGCCCCATAGGCGCATATGTTTGAATACTGGGCCTCAGTTGATGGAACTGTTTGGGAAGGATTAGGATGTGTGGCTTTGTTGAGGAGGTGTGTCACTAGGGTTGGGATTCAAGATTTAAAAAGACTCATGCCATTCCCAGTCTCTCTCTCTCCTTCTGGCTCTCCCTTTTCCCCTCCCACTTAATTGAAAACAAAAATGACAGGGGTGCTAGAGATGTAACCTGAAGATAAGCTTGGCATACTGTAGGAGAGAAAGTATTTAGAAGGTGCTACTGTGTAATAAGCACTCAATGGTGCTACCTTTGCCTAGTTCTATCTTGTCATTACAGTTAACACCAGACATGTACTTCACCTCCACTTCCCACCCCCCCAAGAGTCATTTCAGCACGTAATCCTTTTTTTGTTTTTTAAATCCTTTTAATCTGTAAGTCTAGTTCTCTGAGTTCTCCGGGAAATAGATGCTTTTCCCAGGTGGCCTGTCCTCTTGCTGATGACTACATTACATTTAGGGTTCCTTTAAGCCCATGTCTCAATTCAGCTTTCTTCCACATTGATCTGGAAGAGGTGGCTGTGTGGTTAACTGTAATGACAAGATAGAACTAGGCAAAGGTAGCACCATTGAGTGCTTATTACACAGTAGCACCTTCCAAATACTTTCTCTCCTACAGTATGCCAAGCATATCTTCAGGTTACATCTCTAGCACCCCTGTCATTTTTGTTTTCAATTAAGTGGGAGGGGAAAAGGGAGAGCCATTCCCTCCACTTCCTAGGGACATTTCAGAGGGTGGCTAAGTCTCCTAGAAAGAGAAAAAAAATGAGACCCTGTCCTAGAGCTGAGCCCCTAGGACCAAAGACAGGAAAGCCGGAAAGAACCTTTGGCTTTTTCTCACTCTCCAGGAAGCAAAGCACTGGGCACTGCTCATCTCCAGGCTCTCCACCCCTAAATATAGTCTTTAAATATCCAGGTAGTAGTCTGGGAGCAATTCCGAGGAGCAGCAGGCAGGGGCTGCACAGACTGAGAAATGAGAGCCCCGTTGTCTTTCTAGGTAGCTTCTCTTCTTCTGTGAGAAAGCCCACCCAGCACTGCCACTTCAGTCAAAGATCAGAATCCTGCCTCCCATGCTCTTTCTGTCTAGGGATATTTTTGTACTCATTGCATCAATATCCTGCACTTAGTCCTCCACAAAGATGTCTCAGGAACGGCTGACTTGGCAAGAGGCATCCAGAGCTGTTCCTAACACTGCTTTTAGGAAGAAGTTGGGAATTTTCCGATACTGTTTTTAAGGAAACAACCCATTCCTAAGAAACCTGGAATACCACAGGTATCAGTGGCCCTGCATTGCTGTGTGGACAAATGTGGGCAGAAGCCAGAGCCTCGCTCACTCCTGACAGTGTAGCCCCATAAATAGCAGCCAGTGACAGGGCCGTTTCCTACATTCCATCTCATAACTAGATTCTATCTGCTTTAAGGTAAGGTATGTCTCATAAAGGACACTCTTGAGTTCCAAAGGGAATTCCATCCAAAAGGAGACTGGATGGCTTGGTGAGATGGTTCAGAGGGTACGAATGCCTACTGTCCTGAGCTGGATCTCCAGGACCTACACAGTATAGAGAGATCTGACTGCCTCGGTGTCCAGCATGGTGCATGCTCCTGCCCACTCAGCAGCATGTGTCACACAACTGCTAGTATCTAAGCTGTAGATGTGAACAGAGCTTGGCTTCATGATTAAAGGAGACCATGGTTATGCAAGCCTTGGTAGCTGAGAGAAGAGCTCAGCTTCACCTGTCTGGTCCCAGGACTGGTGTTCCTTTCCCCATGCCCTTTGCCTGGGACATTCTCTTTCCTCCACACTTTAGAAAGACAGCTTCTCCAGAGGATCTGGAGAACGCATTTCCCATCTCAGAGCCACCCTAGGGTTCCTGTGTACAGTTTGATAGCAAAACTTGCTCCTTATCTCCCTCAGAAGCGTTCATTCCCACCTACTCTTCAGTTCAGCATTCATACTGAGGCACATGTTTCTGGCATCCACCACTGCTGGGTAGGATCTGGGGAGTCCCTGGGATTTTCCAGGGCCTCAAATAATTCCATCAGCTCTCGAGGATGCTCTCATGAGACAGTCTGACTACAGGGGAACTCATAAGGAAGAAGCATGAGTATGGGTGCTGGGGGTACTTTTAAGGAATTACATTTTTTCTGGAGGTACCACAGTGATAATAACAGGAAGTAAAAAAGTAAAAAAGATTACTAAAGCAAAACAGCCTTTGATTTAGTAATCTGGCAATGTCCATTTGAAAAAGAGACCTCAAGGAAATTTCCCCAAAAGGGTGATACTGGGTTAGCTCATAGTCATTTTCGGTAGTGTTGTTTACAGTAATAATAATAATAAATGCCAAAAACAAGATAATTGAAAAGGAGCAGTAGAAGGCTAGTCCAAGCTAAGACAATGTGTAGTGAAATAAAACAGAAATCTCTAAGAGATAGAACACATCACCAATACTGAGTAAACATTATTAAGCAGCAAACACTAATTAATAATTAGTATAAGGGTGAGAGCGGGTAGGGAAGGACTCAGGATGGATTGTGTAGCAGGCTCTGGTTTTGTTAAGGTCATCAATATGGAAAAGAATAAAAATCAGCCAGAGGGAAGCCAAGTAGTGAGATCCTCACACAGCACGGACAAAGCTGAGAAGACAGACGGAGATAGGCAGGTGGGAAGGGCGAGAAGCGAGTGAAGGATCACTTTATCCCTCCACTTCTTTGAAAGCCCATCTCGCCACTGCACCTGTGGCCCGGGAATGTGAGCACTGGACCACAGCGAAACCATAGACACTGCCTTTGCCCAGTCTTGGTAACCAGAGAGTTTCTGAAAAGTGGGAAAGAAAACTTTCCAGACCTAAAGCTGGCCATCACACTTCTTCTCTGGGTGGCTAGAGAACGGACTTGCCTTTCTGAGGGCAGCTGTCTTTCCTGGTTTGCTGACCTCCACTTGCAGCCAAACATTATCTTCCTGAAAGTGCTACACCTTTCTTGTCAGGTGTAGTGGCACACTCCTATAGTTCCAGCACTTGGGAAACTGAGACAGGGGGATTGAGAGATGGAGACCAGACTAGGTTCATAGACTTAAAACAACAACATTCAAATCAACAAAAGAACATTAGGCTTCCCTTTGTCATAGTTGGTCCTGTGTCTCAACCATTAGAGAGGCAAATTAACAAGGCAATTTTCCTCTTGTTCTGTGTTAGCCTTCTCTATAGGCATCTCCCTGCTTTCTAACTATTGGCTACAACTCTGAGCTTGATAGGTATCACCATAGCTCTGGTCACTTCCTGATTTTCGATAAGCCACTGAGCTCACCTTAAATAGCCAGAGTTAACCTTATCCTCAACCGAGGCACACTGAAGAGACAGGTGTGGCCAGATACTGGCAATTAGTAGGCACATGCCTGGGTTTCTTTGAGAAGTTCTAACTGGCTGGCATTCCTAATATTGAAAATACCAGAGCAGATGAATTCGGTGTCTCAGAGTGTCTGGAGGCACAATCAACATCCTCTGCTCAGGGCCTGGGGCTATGCACATCAAGGTTACTGTCTGCTGTGGCCATGATCCACCCACAGCTCACAGAGATGGATCCTGAGGGTAGGAGGAGAAATGAGCTATGTCAGGAGTTTCTTCAGTTTCTTGACAGCAAGCCTACGGCCTCCAAATTACACTTCTAAAACAATGATCTGAGGTAATGTTCATGCTCCACCAGCTTTGGGAATTAACAGAAATATGGAGCAAACACTATGGTCTCTGGAATCAGAAAGATCTGGGCTCAAATCCCAGCTCTGTCACTCATTAGCTCTGTGACTTTGGCTACAGAGTTTCCCTACACATGTAAGGGAGACATCACATCAGAGATCACAGCTCGGGAGGAAGCCTCTGGTACAGCGAGCCCCCCTCCCCAATCCCATGCTGGCTTCACTGTCATATTCATGGGCATCTTTAGGACAGAAGTCTTGCTATTCTCTGGCATTTAGCACAGGTCTTGCCCCTCAGTGAGCCCTCGCTACAGTCACTGTTAAATGTTAATGTTGGGAGGATCAATAACAGGTAAAGACCACAGTGCTAAGGCACAGTAGACAATGTAAATTCCCTGATCTATGAAAAGGTAGATTAAAAAAAAAAAAATCACAGGTAGTAGCTTTCCTAAGTAGATGGGTCACAACCTTCTTCCTACCCCAAGTTAAAAATTTTCCATTCACATGAATCCGGGAGCATACTGTTTGAAGACACAGACTGAGCAGCAGAGGCGACCTGAAGATTTCCGTGTCAGCCTTCAACTTGCACAGCACAGGTGTCTACTCCAAGAGAAAGTACAAAGTCTCTACTCAATTCTCAGCTCTCAAGTGTCACTCAGAGCCACTCACCCAACAGGTTGTCATGGTCCCCCAGCAGCCACTAACGGAACCACGTCTGTTCTCCCTGGAGTGGCAGTTGGCAGTGGCAAACAGGAAGTTGTCTTGAAGCAGGGTGTGGTTATGCCTGTCAACATATGCGTACAGAGACGCACGTTTTCCTCCCCCCCTTTACTCCTTCCTCTCTCTCCTTTCTTTGGGAGGAGAGCTGTTTTGTTAAAAAATAAATTTTTATTGCTTTATTTAGGATCAGTCATCATCATCCCTGTACAAACAAAAGCCTAGAGTAGAAAGGGGCCCACAGTATACCAGGGGCCTGTCTCCCTCCATCAGTGACTCACTCTGCAGCGTATTTGAGAGAAAGCAGGTGCCTGTGAGTATATGAACTGTTCTTTTCCTGTTCTGTGGGCACACAGGAAACAAAATTCTAGTTTGAAACAAGCCACATACGCTACTAATCATTTTTAATAAACATGAAGACAGTGGACTGGGCACATGATATATTTGGGACCCACAGGGTGTTCACACTAGGCCAAGACCATGTATAAACAGAACGAGGGAAAACATAGGAGTTTCAAGCCATGTGCACCATTGAAAAGACCTGAAATGTTTCCTAACAGAAATGGCATATGAAAACACCAGAGAAAAGCAGTCTCCCGGTATGTGAAGGCATGAAGTGCTGTCTGAGCTGCATGTGAACGCTGCAAGGTGGCGATGGCAAAAGGGGTAAGGGGCAAGGCCACTGGCTTCTCATGCTCTCAAAGGTGTAGTATAAAAGTTTCCATTCCTCTCCTCCCCAGACCCGAGGCTTGAGCCTCCAGAAGAGCTGTCTGAAATAGACAGTCTCCAGCCTCCTACTCCTGCCCTCGTTCTGAGCAAGCTGCTGTCCCCCATGCCTGTTCCAGCTCCTGCCCACAGGTCTACACAGAAACTCATCTCTCCGAGTGCAACCATAGGCTGCCAGCATGCTTTGCCTGCCTGCCTTTCTTCTGTAACCTGCATCCAGCCCCATACCTTCCAGGGGGCAGGCCACCATACCCTGTGTTCACACTTACACTTCCCGGAGAGGCAGCCTGGCCGTTTGGAAAAGGAGGCAGCGCCAACGACATGCTGGGCAATGGCCCTCTTCTAGTAGCCGTTTTCCTGGCTGTGGGCCCTGGCCAGTCATAATGTTCCACTTCCCCTTTAAGAGAGCACGCCCAGATTAGATTGAGGAAAGACAGCAAGAAAAGGCCAAGCAGTGTGTGTGTGTGTGGGGGGGGGGGCATCCTGAATTTGGCCGATGAACGTGGGTTCTCATATGTGAGGTGTGGTCTGAAGCAGCCACCAGCTTCACAGAGGCTCAGAAGAGCTCTCTCTAGGTGTGGTACGTAGGGGATCTCCTGCAATCCCCAGGACTGTAGCCATATTCAGAGCTTCTAGCTAACCTGCCTGGGTCCTTGGTGGCCTGCAGATACCTCCAGCCTTTCTGTTCTCCTTCACACAGGGAATGCCCATCTTGAAGGACAGTGGCCACTGAGCCATATGCCTTGATGAAAAAATCATTATCATAACTGGAAAATCCCGGGGACAATTTCACTATTATTTTCAGCAGAGTTTTCATTCATTCTGGACTTTGGGGGTTTTGTTTTGGTTTTGGTTTTCCTGAACTAATTTCTCATGTAACCCAGGCTGGCTTTGGAATTTCTGTGTAGAAGGTGACCTTGAATGTCTGATCTTCCACTTCCAGTCCCAGACTGTCAGATACAAGTGTGGACTAGCAGTCATGGCTCTCATTCTGCTTATAAATTTTATTTTTATAAAACTTATAAATTTTATTCCTTGACTGTGGCAAAGGACAGCCAGCTTGTGGGAGAGGGGCCAGCCCTTAAAAAGACAATGCTTCACAAAGGGCCAAGGGTTACATGACATAATATGTATGAATTATCCAGAACAGATGAATCTAAAGAGATAGAATACAGAGTAGTGACATGAGGCAGAGGCAGCTGGTTCTCTTAGGGAGGCCACCTTTATCTACATAGCAAGTTCCAGGGCAGCCAAGATCACATAGTGAGACAGTATTAAAAACAATAAAAATAAATAAACTAGTGTATTTGATGAATGAAAAATGGGGACATGACTGCTCCTAGGTTGGTTGAACAGAAGGGTTTTATTGTAGATATGAGGGAGAGTAAGCGAGAGGCATCTGGAAAACTTCAGACTGAATCAGGCCAGGGGGAGAGGGTAAGAGAGGAGGAGAAGAGGGAGAAGAGAGCACAAGTGGAGCAAAGGAGGAGCCTTGAAGCAAGAAGCCAACACTGGAGCCAGGAGTCAGGAGTGTCCGGCAGAAGGGACTGGGTCATACAGGTGAAGAAAAGCTTGGGGTACAGGAAGAGAGGCCCAGCCCAGAGAGAACAGCTAGGGCCGGGTAAGAAGTGCTGGCAAGAGCCGCAAGAGTCACAGGCACTAAGTCAGCCTGGTCCAGGCTTTCTCTGGGACCTGACATTTGAGACCTCCTTTTCTGCTATCAGATCCTCCTTTGGGTCTCATCCAATGTAACTTTTTAAAACCTGGCTAATACCTGATGAACCTTAAGTCACTTGCAGGTAAGGAGCATTCACCTTTAAGTAAGGAAGATTAACAGCAGGTCTCTGAGAAACAAAATCTTCCTAGAAGATCCCAGGCTGTGGGAAAGTGGGATCATTTTCCACAAGGCCTCACAATCCAGACAAGCTTTGCAGAGATCATCTCATGACAATTAGCCAGCTCGACAATGATAAGAGCCAGAGCTGGGAGTCTCTGTGAAAGAATTATTTAGAGACAACTTCTTTCCCACATTATGGAGAATTGATGTTTCTGATTGCAGAGCCGGGCTAGTTCGTGTCTGCTGCTGTTTCTTGGAATGGTGTTGGTGTTGCTGGTGTGGAAGACTGGGTGTGAGCTGGCCAGCCACTGGCCAGGTCTCCTTTCTAAATCATTTGCAGCTTTGGCTGGAGATAGATCACTCCTGGGTGTTATGCTGTGAGCCTTGTCCTCTGGACTCTAGACCAGCTGGTCAAAACCTCCTTGACATATCCATCACCCAGGGGATGGACTACCAGCAAGAGGTCTGCCAGATGTTGCAATGCTAAGCAGTCCAGTGCAGATGAAAAAGTGGCCTCATGGCCAGGGAGCACGACTCTGGCCAGAGTCAGACAGGAACAGCTCTCCTGGTATCCCTGCTAAGAGTTCCACACTTCCCATGGGCAGCTTTCCTGGTGCACTCTGGTTCTTGTGGAACTCTGGCTCTGCCTCTTGGAGTGGCCCATTCTTTCTCTTCACCTCAGGTGCCCATAGAGAAGGCAGGTGGCCTAAGTACTCAGCAAACAGGTTGGTTAAGATAAGACAATGCAAATTTTACATTACTGTGGCTTCTGAAAAGCAGTAGGTTTGGAAGTATAACTCCAAACACAAAAACAGGAAAGGGGCAACCCAAATCAAAACTTTGCCAAGGCTGGTTCTGCAGCACAGATAAACAAATAGCTAAAGAGAGCATTTGCAGAGATGCTCCACCTCATTAGCCATTAGAGAAATGCAAATCAAACCTAAAGGAGCTAGCACTCCAGCACACTAGAACTGCTGTTTAAATAGAGGATCAGAGCAGGAGCTGGTGAGGACAAGGGGAAAACAGAGCCCTTGTGTACTGCTGTTAGAATGTAAAATGTTATAGCTGCAATAGAAAACAGCAGGCTAGTTCCTCAAAACATTAAAATAGAATTACAGTATAATTCAGTAGTTCCATTTATGGGTATATACCTATATGTGTATCATGTCCAAAACAGCATCATTTGGAAGTGCTAATAGATGGAAGCAACACTAGCATCTACAGCTAAACACAAAATATGGCATGTGTGTATATCCGTGCACATGGTGTATGTGCCCTGTGTGTGCACATGCGTGAGAATAAGATAGTTTTCTGTTGCTGTGATCCAGATAAAAGCAGCTAAGGGAATGAACGGTCTGTTGGGCTTCAAGTTCAAGGTTACACTCCACTACAGACTAGGTAAATCACAGCAGTAGGAGCTACAAGGAGCTGATCATATCACACCCAAAAGCAGGAACAAAGAGAGCAAAGAACGTATGCATGCTTGCTGCTCAGCGGCTTTCTTTGCTCTATAGTTCAGAATCTCCAGCTGAGGGAAAGCTGCTGTTCACTGCAAGCTAAGTCCCACCTCAACTAACAAATCATGACTGGCACTTTCAGACCTGCTCTGGAACAATCTCAGTGCCTCACTGAAATTCTTCCCAGGTGATCTTAGATTGTGTCATACTGACAATGCTAACCATCAGGATCTCACGATATGTCTCATCTGGTGATGGCATTTGCTGCCATACAAGATGACCTGAATTCCATTCCCAGGACCCCCAGGGTGATATAAGAGAAGCAATCTCTACATGTTGTCCTCTAACCTCCATGGTGACACATACCCAGATAATAAATAATGAACAAATATATAAATGCACTATTAAAACAAAATAAACCTTGATCACAGTATGGTTTTCAGCTTTAACAAGACATTTTGACACATTAACTATGTATGAGCCTTGAAGACCTCACACTAAGTGAAACTGGCCAGCCACTGAAAGGCTATACTGTAGAGTTTACTGATATGAAGTAGTTGGAGTAGTCAAATTCAGGCAGATAAGGGAATGATAGTGGCCAGGAGCTGGGGGAGGGGAAGAGCCTGCTGTTATTCATTAATAGCTACAGTGTTGCTGTTTTGGAAACCCAAGAGTTCTGGAGATGGTGGTAGCAATGATTGTAAAAGCATTATGATGGTACCCAAAGCCTTTGGGCTGCACATTAAAATTAATTGAGATAGTCCAGGAGCCTGAGATCCCAGCACTTGAAAGGCAGAAGCACACAGATCTCTGTGAGTTAAATTCAGGGCCAACATGGTCTACACTGTGCGTTTCAGGTCAGCCAGGGCTACATAATGAGACCCTATCTCAAAAATCAAGCATAAAACAAAACAACACCCCCAAAAATACTCTCCAAAGAATAAATCCTGTGGACAGATGGCTCAGTGGTTAAGAGCACTTGTTCTTGTAGAAGGTCCTGGCTCAGTTCCCAGCACCCACAATGCAGATCACAAACATCTGTAACTACAATTTGGAGAACCAAAGCCCTCTTCCTGTCTCTGATGGCAGCAGGCAGACACATGGCACACTGATATACAGACAGACAAAACACCCGTACACATAAGATAAAGCAAATAAGCCTAAAATTAAAAGAAAAAAGTCAAAGAGAGACTCACCCACCAATGGATGTATAAATAAACAAAACTTATACATGAAATACTACTTCATCGTAGAAAAGAATAAAGTATGGTATATGCCATAATACAGATGAGCCTCAAGAACACCATGTTAAATAGAAGGCAGGCACACTAAGCCGTGAACACTGTATGCTTTCATCTATACGCAATGTCCAGAGGAGGAGACCCTGGACGGACTGACTGGTAGCTGTCAGGGACTACAGTGTGCAGGAGGAACAACCGCACAGTGGGTGTGAAGTCTGACTGTGGAGTGAGGACATATGCTGGAACTACACAGAACTGGATGCACAGCACAATTGTATTAAATGCCAGTGAGTTATTTGGCTTAGAATAGTTCATTTTATGTTGTGTGAGTTTCACTTAGGCAGCAATAATGGTAAAATCCCAGCAGAAGGTAATGTCCAGGACAATCTGGAAACAGAACAATCTGTTTTTAAGATAACTGAGAGTTACCTTCAAAACCCTGCTTGGAGCCTCTTAAAAGAGGTAATTTTTAAGTTAAGGTAATTAAGGCAGCCAGCAGGAGACAGCAGGAGACAGCAAACAGGTATTCTAAGACAGCAGCTCCCCAATGCTGCCAATTTGGGTGCATGAATAAGTACTACTTTGTCTTAAGCAAGATGCATTCTCCCTGCCTCCCTGCTTCTGAAAGAGGCTGGCCTTTTATTACATACTGACGACAGAAGATTACTGTATTACTGCTAGGAGAATACTCTGATTTTAATGTTTTTGTTTTGTAAAATACATTTGGCTCTAAATAAGAACAGTAACATTACGACCACGTGCATTGCAGGCGGGTTCTATTGGCTATTGACAAACAGGACTCTGAGACACAACTACCCTCTTGCATCCCTGACACAGCTGCCATTTGTATTCAAGTGTTCTCTGCTATTCAGAGACCAGCGTGTACAGCTTGAAATTAGCACTATAAGACTTTGAACACATGAAGACCCTTCTCCCAATATTGCCATCTCCTTACCAGCAGGGCTGCAGGCCTGGATTCCTGAGGCCCCTTAGGGTGCTAATCTCCACAGCAGTGACGACCAAAGGGTGAGCGTAGAGAGCAATTGCCCTGTCCCAGAACTTCTGAGACACCCACTCTTATCCTCGGAGTCATCATAAACCTTGGATCAACTCCACCTCCTTCTCTAGGATGAACATTCCCAGCCACTTTTTGAAGTTATTTCTCACAAAACTGTTTCCACTCCTGCCCTGTCCTGGCTCCCAGCATTTCTCACAAACTCCAATTTGGAAGGGAGCACATCCCAGTGTTGTGGTCATCCCTTGACTGGTCATTCTGGACATTATTCTGTACCAATGCAGTGAAACATCATCCAGATATTTTATTCCCTACAATCCCACTCTTAAGCCTTAGATGGGTAACACTGTTGTCAAGCTGTGTTAACACACAGGTACCCTTTAAGACTGTCATCTTGGGGCTGGAGAGATGGCTCAGTGGTTAAGAGCACCGTCTGCTCTTCCAGAGAACCTGGGTTCGATTCCCAGCACCCACAAGGCAACTAACAACTGTCTGTAGTTCCAGTTCCAGGCAAACACCAAGGCAAATAAATAAATAAATAAAGTTTAAAAAAAATTAAAAAAAAAAAAAAAGACTGTCATCTTGCTGGTCCTAGTGCACCGTTCCAGCCTGTTGAGGAACCCATTCACCACCTGGAATCTTGAGAAGTCTGTCCCAGCACCACTGTCCTGAAGCAGACCCCAGTCATGTCCCAGTAACCATGGCCTATGAACAGCATGCTCTCCAAGTGAAACCAGACTTAATGGCATTCTGGGTACATATGTCACTGACCCACCTTCCTGGTAACGATCCTCTGGGTGACGATGACACATGAATGTCATGATAGACCTTCTCTGAGTAGAGCTAATACAGTGGACATTACACACAGAGAGCCACCAAATGTGTCTATCACTACAAGAAACATTATACTGATGAGGTGGTTTTCTAGCTCCCATCCAGCCTCCAAATGGCATCAATGCATACCCTATACAGCTGAAATGAATAGCAGGAACTCAAGTGTGTGAAGCTGGAGCCTGAACCCCAGTGCTGTTACCTGTTACCAGACCTGTCTCTACAGGGCTGAGGGAAAAGCATTAGATCCAACAGGCAAAACATACTTAAAATTTGATACCGAGTGGTGATGGCACAAGCCTTTAATTCCAGCACTGGGGAAGCAGAGACAGGCAGATCTCTGAGTTTGAGGCCAGCCTATTCTACAAAACCAATCTCAAGATAGCCAGGGCTAGCTGCACAGAAGGAGCAAAAAAAGAAGACTTGACCCAGCCTATGCAAACATAAACAAACGGTTATAAGATTGCAACCGAATAACTTAAAAATAATAGCTAAAATACCATTTCTACCCTATGCTTGGCAACGTGTGTGTCAAACTAAGGAGGGATCTTGACAGGAGCTTCTGTTTGGGGGCAGGGCAGGCAGATAGCTGCAAGGGAAACCCTGACTCCAGGCTCCTTTCCGGGAAGAGTTGCTTTTATCCCAGGAGTTCAAGCTGGCTCAAGAAAGGATGGGGCTTCCCCCACTCTACTTGCCAAGGAGCCCCTCAGCCTTCAGGAACATAGTGTCCATCACCACCCTGTTGACACACTGTCCATAACCATCTATGGATGGGTAATTAGCAGGATCTGGCAGGTGACCAAGGCTAAGGTTGTGTTTAGCTCCTGAATGTCCTGATCTTCACAAGTCCCTGGGCTTCCAGCTTACACATGGGTTTCTAAGAACAGCATCTCTGGGCTCAGACACTCTCGTGTGTCCAAAGCCTGTTTGTTGTGCTCCTAGCATCTTCAGGGAGAGATGAAGATTTACTAGGAAAAGACCTTAGCAACACTTTGCAAAGGGCTTTCAGAAGCCACCTGTTGGCTCCTTGTGGCATATCAATGTCAAAGATACTCCTCCAGCAGGGGAGAGACTGACAGAACTGGTCCAGCCAGCCCCAGGCCCTTAGGGAAAGAGTAGTGGTTCCAATGGGAGCCAATAGCTGGCATAAGGTTCCTCAATAACCAAGGAACCTAAGGGCAGATTAAAAAATAAAAACCAAACAAACACACATGTGTAATTGTTGGCAAGACACTGAGAAGTTTATGCCAATGAGACTGTGAAAAGATTAGGGAATTCCATCAGAAAGGTGCTGGGGGAAAGAGGCCAGTAGAGCCCGCCAGATAACTCTGGGGGCCACTGTCTGTACGCCATTCTTCCCCAGCTCCCTCTGTATAAATCTCCCAAACCACTGGGCTGATGAAGTCTCTTCAACCAGAATGTATGAAAGGTAACTGAGACATTCATGGCCATTATGGGCTTTCCCTGTGACTTTAAAAGACACTTACTGTTTTGTTGTTGTTGATCCCTATACCTAGTCATAGATATGGGAACAAAGTCACAGGAGACCCTCTCTATACCAGCTAAAGCTGCTGCTAAACTTGAGGCAGGACCAAATTTATCTGGTTGGTGTTACAGGTTGAAATAGTGTCCCATGAGGACTTAACATATGGAGGCATGTGTTAAGTCTCTAATTCTCTAGTTCCTGGGAGTGTAACAAGGCCATTAGGAAAAAACCTAATCCAAAGGACTGAGGTTCTTATTTTCAAAGGATGGGGCACCATGAACAAGTACTCAAATGTTGAATCTTGAGAAGACAGAAAGCCTGGTGTGGTCATGTGTAAGGCCTCAGGATACCAACCCTGTCACACTTTGGTCTTGAAATCCAGTTTCCAAAACTGTGATCAAATGAGCTCCAGTTGTTAAAAATACCTTCTAGACCAACTCCAAAGCCACTTACATTTACCTTATCGGAGTATAGAGAACTCCTAACTTTCCACAGAGTCACAGTTCAACTGCATTGTCCTCCCCACTCTAAGGTATACTGAAACCAAAGCTGGTAAAATTAGGTGCTGGTTTCTAGCAAATCTGTTGCTCTGCAGTCCTTCACTGGAGGCAGGAACACAGATCAGGTGACATGGGACACTGGAAGCATGGGCACAGAGCAGGTGCACTGGAGGCAAGGGCACAGCACATGGTCACTGAAAGCATGGGCACAGAGCAGGGTCACTGGAGGCATGGGCACAGAGCAAGTGCACTGGAGGCATGATGGACCTGGTATGAGTGACGTCAAGAGCAGCCTGAAAGTAGCCAACTTCTTTAATCAACTTCCTTTCCTGGCTTACCTCTTACTCTAAAAGTTTCTGACTAACCCACATATCATTAATGTGGTTCTAGGAAAAGACAAGGCCAAATTCATGACCCATAGGGTAACCACCAGCACTCTCACTAGTTGGATGAACCCACTTTAAGCACCTGGCCCAATGCCACCACCTGCCGGGAACTGGCACAGTTTCCAAGTTTCATCTGTGGAACTCCCGCACCGTGCCAGTCCTCAAGATTCAAACCAAGAGTGGGGTAGACTCAGTGGCTGGTGGGACCAGGAACAGTCACAACAAACAGCAGGTATGATATTGAGCTATGTCTAGCATGAAGAATCAAAGTGAGAAAGGAGTACATGGGCAGGATGGTGTCTACAGAGGCTGAGAGGGTGATATGATCTGGCAGACAGAGTTGAGAGGCATCGTCACACATCCAGCTATGGTAGGTGCAAAGGTCTAGTGGAATGAGACAGACACAAAAGTGCACTGCTGCCATGCATGGCCCTTCAGGTACCTCTCCATCAATGTTGGCCATAAGACTATTTTCACAGTGAGCCTGAAGCCTCTGTTACTATAGACATCTAAGATGTACAGAAGCAACAGACACTTCAGACCAGAATCCTGCAAAGGACGGGCCTTATTCACCCACACCAACCTAACAGAGGGAAGGACAGTGCTTTGCTCAATGGGGAGTAGAATATATCTAACTAGAACGTAATTTCTTTGATTTTTTTATTTTTGTTTGTTTGTTGAGGTAAGGTCTTAATACATACGAAGTCCTAGTTTGCCTGGAACTTGCTATGCAGATCAGGCTGGCCTTGAACTCATGTAGAAGATCTGCCTGTTTTCTACCCTCCACCCCCTTCCCCAAATGCTGTCACTAAACACATGGCACCACTACACAGGTTTCTTAACATCACACTGGAGCCAGACAGCAGGTGAAGCCAGGCAGCTTCATCATTATGCTCTGCAGGATTAGAAGAAACCAAACTTTATGCTTTTATATGGACGTAAGAAATGTGGAGGAGAAAAAGAAATTATAACTCTAAAGTAGTAGCTATAACAAGGTCCAGCTTGGGCTTAATGATCATGCTTACTACTTTGGAAATTTCCATTTCTTCTATCCTTTCTCATGTAGGAGTTGGGCTGAAGCGGTATTGGGACCCGACTGTGGAGAACCCCCTTGTGGGATGGAAGACCTTGTCACCTCTGACAGCCTTTCACTAGCAGGCCTGAGGACTGTTTATTGCTTTCTCCCTCCTTTCGATTTGTTTAGTTTAAAATATTTAACCCAGGCACAGTGAAGTGTCTCATTTCCAGCACCCTCCTGGACCATTAGAAGGGACTCCACACTCATTATGTTGATGAGTATTCCACTTAGCCAAGAGATTCCAGGAGTAGCAGACTGAGAGATGGGAGGTGCAGCCATTCAGTGGGCAAGGCAGAGCAATTTTTAGCCAATGTTCTAGTAAATATTATGGAAAACCCTTTTTATAGAATGCTAATTCTAGCAGAGCATTTTCTTATGTGCCCAGTTTTAGTTCTCATTTAGACCTGCCTGAGAGCCCCCAAGGCCTGATACACAGATCACATGTGAGGGGGCACGCCACTCAGCGGTGGCTGGTAGCCATTCTTTGCAAAGCTATCAACATCTCCGTGTTATAGTCATTTCAGTGGGACAAACTTTTCAACCCACGAACTTCCTTCCTGCCATCCTTCCACCCCCCCCCCCATTGCCCATGACCCTGAGACTCACCCACTAGCCCCTGGACAGGCTGCAGGTCACCAGATGACACTACGCCCGTGAATTTGACAAACAACCACGGCAAACTTATTTTAGAGGATTAAAACAATACCCGACCCCTCCGGAGAGTCCCAGAGGAAATGGCATCATCACTTTCATTTTACTCCATTTGTGACAACCCAAAGAAAACAACACAGCCTGTGACAGTCACCCAGGATCTGCGGACGGTGGCTGGGGAGTGCTAGCAAGTGACCTTTTGGAGAAATTAATTTTCAAGCGCGATAATGGCCTGGGCTGCACATACATTCAGTGCCACTTCAGTCAGTGCAGAAAAGAATTTCACTTTCTACAGTTGGAACAGAAACTCTCCTACATCCCCATTTCTTAAAAAAAAAAAAAGTCTATAAATAACCCAGGATCAGCAAAATTATGCAAAACACCCTGCTAGAAGAAGAAATGTAAACTAAAACCACTTACATAGCGGCTCTGGCTGCCAACTTAATCTGATGCTCCGAAGACTGTAAACATGTTGTACTTTTGGAACCTGAAGTGATCCACGTTAGTACAGACGAGAGAGAGAGAGAGAGAGAGAGAGAGAGAGAGAGAGAGAGAGAGAGAGAGAGAGAGAGAGAGAGAGATTCCGCAACAAGGGAACAGCAACAAAAGCCTAGCCACAAGACAGAGCAACTTGATTGAGTTTTCTGCAGGGTGCAGGACCGACGACTGACCAGCTGCAGTCAGCACCAGATCCCTGGGCCTGCACACGCCAACTGTTTTGACTACAGGCACTTGTTAAACACAGAGTTTCAGGTCCTACCAGTTGGACACCAGAAGTTCGTAGAACTGACCCAGTGCCAAAAACAACAAGCACAGAAAGGGAAGTGACTGGGCTGCCTCGTGTGAGTGTTTGGTTAACTGTTTATGCAGGGGGGAGGCTGCAACTGGGTAACAATTAAGAATTTAAAAGACCTTAAATAGCAAAAGCAAAAGATTAGCAACTTGAAAATGTAGATAGGCGTTGGCAGATAATATGAAGACATTAAGCTACTTTACTGGTGGGTGGGGGAAGGGGGTGGTGTCACATGACACATTGTGGTTATCAACAGAAGGAACTGGGTGTTTCCTCAAGCATCTTCCATATGATTGGTTTAGAGAATTTGTAAATACTCAGAACTTCTAGGGTTCAGGAAGTTGGCAAATCCTATAGGAGAAAAAGGACATGTTGGATAATGTTCTTTAAGTGCAATAAAAAGATTTCCAAGTTTCCTACTTTATACAATGAGATTGAGACAATACACTGGAAACATAGTCCATGCTGGCCCCAGGGCAGGTGCCTTACCTCTGGAGACTGTTTCAGGACTCCTTTTGGAATGAGGGATGCTGCGACCAGCTTTCTTCTAATCAAGATTGGAGACTACACTCTTGGACAATAACAAAGAAAGGTCTTTTTATCTTGAAAATTGAGATTTAAAAAATTTTCTTGCTGAACATTTCTTCCCCAGAATGTACCAAGCACTATTTACTTTAGGATCACTATATTTAGCCAGAAAAAAAGTTTGGAGTTACTAAGGGATTTAGGCCAACTAAATTCCATGGATGTAGATATTTTAATTTGGGGGTAGACTTAAATCTTCTGTATTACCTATCATCTATCTATTCTATCTATCTATCTATCTATCTATCTATCTATCTATCTATCTACCTATCTCTCTATCTACCTATCTCTCTATCTATCATGTATATGCCATCCATCTATCATCTCTGTCACCTATGCATCTATGTATCTATTGTCTATCTTCTTTCATTGTCTGATCTGATAGACTTCAAATGTTTCTGCAAGTCATGCAAATCATAGAACTGGTCTTTGGAAACACTCTGTGAGGTGGAGGGCAAGAGCTGCTATCCTCACCCCATTTTCTGAAATGGGACAACACAGGCTAGACTTTCTCGGCGTCATGAGAACAGAAATGGATTCTACCACCCTAATCTTGGGCCACAGCCTATGGGGATTTGTAGGCTGAGGCACTAGGTTCTCTAAGTCCTTTTTTTTTTTTTTAGCTCTCTTTTTTGATGCTTAGAGATTGAATCTAGAAATTTTCACATGTTAAACACATGCTCTACATTGAGCCAGACCCTCACAAAGCCTTTAAAAGCAACATGCTCTGTTATTTCTATTTTCACAGATAAGTAGCTGGAGATTCAGAAGACTACATGATTTGGATAGTACCAGGCCTCCCAGCAGAGCCCTGCCCTCCTTATTTGCCTCTGTCATGTTACCAGAAAACAGAACTGGAAAGGTTGATCATAAACACACGAGATCTCCTTTAATTTTTTAGTATTCTTGTCACTGTGGCTTTCTGTAGTTGCAGCCTGCTAGCACCACACAAAAGTGAAGATTAGAAAATTCTAGAATGATTTGCCACCTCCTCATGAAACATAACACAAAAAAATCATGAAAGTAAAGGCTAGGAAAGTTGGGTGTCAATTTGGACTTCACATGGAGCATAATCAAAGCAGCCTGGGTCATAATAATGGAATCTGCACATCCTCATTGGCTGGAAAGGCTGTGGTGTGAGGGAGGGCTTGTGGCTGGTGAAAACTCATTTTGAAGGGGGTTATTTGAGGTTGCTTGGGGAATAGCATGACATTTGCATTCACAGTGTCTGACAAAGTATGAGCACTGGGTAAATCAGAAATCTTGGCAGAAAAAGTGTTTGCTTACACGACACAAAGTAAGTATTTCCAGGTAACATGTGACTCCTCCTGAGCCTATACTCCCCTTTTATAAAATTCGAAAGTAGGACACATGTTTTGACAAGCACTGTCAGGTTCAGGGAAGATACAGTAGTGTATTTAAAATTAGAACTGGGCCAGAGAGATGCCACCAAGGCTGACATCTGAGTTTCATCCCTAAAACCCACAGGTTAGAAGGAAAGGACTCTAAAATTTGTTCTCTGACCTTAACATATATTTATAAAGTGGTGTGCATGCACCCTCACACACATAAAACAGATATAGACAGACAGACAGAAGACAGACAGATAGAGAGAGACATGGTGGTACATGTCTTTAATCCCAGTACTTGAAAGGCAGAGGCAAGTGAAACTTTTGTGAGTTCCAGGCCAGCCTGGTCTACATAGCAAGTGCCAGGACTGGCAGGGCTTCAGAGGCCCTGTCTGAAATAAACACACACACACACACACACACACACACACACACGCACACGCACACGCACACGCACACGCACACGCACACGCGCACACACACACGCGCACGCACGCACGCACAAACAAACAAACAAACAACAAAAAAGAGAGCGATCTTTGAGGCATGCTGGTAACATGTTAATAGAAGCAGGCTAGCAGAGGGTGAATTGCAGACAGAGAAATGCTGCAGTCGACAATGGTGCGCTTCACAAAGGGACCAGGAAAAGCCGCTCTCTATCACTGACAGACACATCAGGTGCTTCAGGACATGCCAGTGAGCACAGACATCAGACCTGGACAGCAGTGCCACTGAGAGAAGTGATACAGGCTCCCATGCCCATGCTCTGGGATTTACACTGAGTGAAGAGACTGTGTTGAAGAGACTGTGTCAAAGAGGCGGTTGGCTACGACCCCAAGCTTTTAAACATGGTCTGACGAAAACAGGTCTTAGGTTGGAGGTCTTCACGGTAAGGAGACAAAAGAGTAAGACTGTGTTCTGAATGGCTCCAGCAACTGACCCAGTAAGAGACAAGGGAGTGAAGAGAGGTTGGACACAGAAAAATGGGATAGGGTAACTAGGCTCTGATGGAGACATTGTGGTACCCTGGAAGTTTACTTTGTATAGCAGAGCAGGGAAGTGGGGTTGTCACATTTAGATAAACAAGGGTGCAGGGTTACTGTACTCAGCTGGACAGCGAGGCAGGTTTACCTATCTCAGGACACATCTCTGTAGGGGAGCATTCTTTAGGCCATAAGGATCTGCCATCCTTCTGAGACTCTCTTGGAGAAGGCTTTGCCATATCTATGGCTCTGAGGCATTGGATCATGGATATAGCCATGCCAATTTTACACATCCACCCAGGACTTCATCTGCTCCCTACATGTGATATTCATGTTCATGGTTATGGCCTCTACTGGCTTCAAGGCTGGCTTGAACACTCTTAGATCCTAGTCACTGTGATAGCCCTGCAGACTTCCTAGCCAGTGTCTGCACTCGACTCTACACTCCATCTCCTGGTTTTACAAGACTAAGTGTGCTGGACAAGACCCGTGACCAGTATTTAGCTTATGTCTCAAGTGACTGTAACCAACATCATAGGTTAGTTTTACAAATATGAGACTGCTGCCTTTAGATGTTTGAGGAGAATGGCAATTTTAGCCAGCCTTAGACAGAATTGCACTAGATTTGAAAAATGACTTTATAGTAAAGGTCAATAAATATGGGGTTACTGCAGTCCAGACCATTGAATCAAATCACATCTATCCTTGTAAGCCAATACTTAGCCACAGTTCAGAAGCTAGTGTTTTTAATAGATTTTGACTGAAGAAATAAAATCTAAATGTTAATTGCTACATTGCATGTGTATTACATTTGTTTGGTTATCTTCCTCCCTTCCTCCCTCCCTTCTCCCCTCCTCTCCTCCCCCCTTTCCCCTTCCTTCCTTCCTTCCTTCCTTCTCTCTTGGTTTCTTTTTCTTTCATTTCTTTTGTGGTGCAGAAAAATCTAAAAACCTTTTACATACCAGACAAGAGTCACTCCAAATTAGGTGTGTGTGTGTGTGTGTGTGTGTGTGTGTGTGTGTGTGTGTGTGTATGTAAGTTCACATGGGTCCCTGTAGAAGAAGCTAGAAGAGGCTATCAGGTTGCCTAGAGCTGGAGTTCCAGAAGGTTGTGAGCTGCCAACGAGAGCCAGGAACAGATCTCGGTTCCTCTGCAAGAATAGCAAGTGTTTTTATTTTCTGAGCCATCTTTCCAGCACCTCAAAATAGGTTTATTTTTTAAGCTGGGGTTCAAATTAGGAAGCTTATAGGCACACAACACCATATCTTGCTTATTAGCACAACTACATCCAACACTAACATAGTGTTAAGTATTACAACTAATCTAGAAATGTTCTAGGCCTTATTAGAGAATGCATGGCATCTACGTGCAAAAACAGCATTTGCTAATTTTTTTTGGATGCTGGGGATCAAGTCCAGACTGTCACACTAATCTGAGTCATCCAGGCCCCTTACTGTACCACTGTACTCTGAGGACTTTGGTTGCAGAGATGACAGCCATCCTGAAACCAATCCCCCAAGAAAACTGGGCATTTTTTCAAGATGGTAGCTAGGCGTTTATCATTGTAAAACTGACTGCAGGGCCTTCAGTTGGAGCTTCCAAAGTTTTGACACTTACCTACTTTAAGAGAGAAACTTTAATTTGTGACCTCCTGTACACATATCTATGCACAGAGTAATCCTGGTCTTCAGTGACTGAGAAGGAACAGATTTTCTTGTCTCCCCTTCCTGTCTTTCTCCTCTCTCTCTCGCCTCTTCCCATCTAATTTGTCTTATTTTAAAAAATTTATTATTTAGCTTTACTTATGTACATTGGTATGAGGGTGTCAGATCTCTGGAACAGGAGTTACAGACAGTTGTGAGCTGCCATGTGACATATATATAGATATAGATATATATTTGATGTAAAACCCTTCAGCTTTTCCTATGGTGTCTGTGTTGTACATAAATGTCTATATGCATATATATTTTTGAGACAGGATTTCACTCTGAATTTCTGAATATGTGTATTTTTAAAGAATTTTCGGGGCTGGAGAGATGGCTCTGAGGTAAAGAGCACTGACCGTTCTTCCAGAGGTCCTGAGTTCAATTCCCAGCAACCACATGGTGGCTTACAACCATCTATTGACATCTGGTACCCTCTTCTGTATACTGTATACATAATAAATTAATAAATCTTAAAAAAAAAAAGAATTTTCTGGGCTCATGACGTAACACACAGGGCCCTGACAGATTACAAGAATGTGATGACATAGAGTGTTTTCTCTTTACCCTATCTACTGAAAGAATGAAGACCATTCTCAGAACCAAACTGTCAACATTCCAGAAAATGTGGACATTACTCTGAAGAGGCACACGGTCATTGTGAAGGGCCCCAGAGGAACCCTCCGGAGGGACTTCAATCATATCAATGTAGAGCTGAGTCTCTTCAGGGGAAAAAATTAGAAGAGGCTTCGGGTTGACAAATGGTGGGGTAACAGAAAGGAACTGGCCACCGTCCGAACCATCTGCAGTCATGTAGAGAACATGATCAAGGGTGTTACACTGGGCTTCCGCTATAAGATGAGGTCTGTGTATGCTCACTTGCCTATCAACGTCGTTATTCAGGAGAATGGGTCTTTGGTGGAAATCCAAAACTTTTTGGGTGAAAATATATCCTCAGAGTTTGGATGAGGACAGGCGATGCTTGTTCTGTCTCTCAAGCCCAGAAGGATGAATTAATCCTTGAAGGAAATGACATTGAACTTGTTTCAAATTCAGCGACTCTGATTCAGCAAGCCACAACATTTAAAAACAAGGATATCAGAAAGTTTTTGGATGGCATCTATGTGTCAGAAAAGGGAACAGTGCAGCAGCCTGATGAGTAAGACCTGAGTTTCCCAGCTGCAAAAACAAGATCCTGAATTTAAGTGATTTGTGGTGTTTGGGGGGACAATAAAAGACTTATATTGAAAAAAAAAAAAAAGAAAAAAAGAAAAACTTAGCTTTTGCAGTGAAATTTTTTAAAAACATTTTAATCTTGGTAACTTCTGAATCAAGTTTATTTAGTGTGTGTGTGTGTGTGTGTGTGTGTGTGTGTGTGTGTATGTGTGTGTGTGCATGCAGAGGTCTGAGGACAGCTTGCTGCATTTGGTTCTCTTCTGCCATGTGGGCCCCCACGATGGACCTCAGGCTGTCATGCTTGACAGCAAACATATGTATCCACTGATCTATCTCACCAGCCCAATTCTGAACCCTAAGCTGATCACTCTGGAACTCACTCTGGAATTCATGATAAAACTTTATTTTTCAGTGTTTAATTGGCAAATACAATTTATCCAAGATACACACAGTACCAGGCATTTTCTTTTATAATAAGGACAAGTGTAATTTTTGCCTTGGAAAGAAAATTTCATGTTGTTATGCAAAATTGTACCTGTTTAGGCACTGCTGTCATTTGTGTCCCATGCCACCCAAGAGTTCACCTCAAAAGGAAGGGTCAGTGGAGGCTAAGCATGACAGCACAAGTCTGCTATTCTTGTACTTAGGTGGCAGAAGCAGGAAAACTGCATTTCAAGGCCAGTCTGGGCTACAACTGTGAGATCCTATCTCAATAAAAAAAAAAAAAAAAAAAAAAAAAAATCCAAAACCAGGACCTGCCATGTGCTAGCCAAGTGCTCTGTCACTGGACTATATACATGCCAGTTACAATATATGGAGCTCAAATTTCTCAATTTATAGGAAAATACTTAATTAATGTATTTCAAAGCAAAAGACTGGTTTCTGCTTTTTTCTTTTGTCCTCCTTGGACATGGTCTTTGTAGTATTATGTTTCTGGCCCAGACTTTCTGGCCTAACCTCAAGGTTCAGACCCCACTGCCGCTTAGCTCAAATAATCACACAGAAGCTTACATTAATTTTATGCTGATTGGCCTATGGCTCAGACATATTGCTAGCTCTTTCATCTTAACTCAACCTATTATTCTTATCTTGTTTTGCCATGTAGCTTTTCTCAGAGAAGCATCCTGGTCTCTTTTCTCTGGTTCTACTGGTGTCTCTCCTAGCATCTCTGTCTTGCTCTTCCTGTTCCCAAAGTTTTCTTAGTCTGGCAGCCCCACCCACCCTTCCTGTTTGTATTCTGGCCAATCAATGTTTCATTAAACCAGTAGGAGGGGCAAATATTTACCATACACCAGAGTATAATCATACAGCAGATTTTTTTCTTTGACAGATTTAAAGAGCTTTGTAAATCCCTCCTGGATAAATTTGCTGGTCACTTCTGTGCAGACGCTTCTCTGGTTGGTCTGGAACTTGCTAGAGACAATTTAAATTTAGTCTCGAATTTAAAGATATCTACCTGCACAGTCTCCTTAGTACTGAAATGAAAGGCATTTACTACAATGCTGGGCTGAAACAATGTTGGTTGAAGATTTAAAAAAATGATAATAATCTATAGCTGTAGTTAATTCTATTCTCTTCTCAATGTTCACAAGTATCCATAAGATATTTTTTATCTTTTATTCAGAACCAGCTAGAGGGGAGCACTCCAGCAAGTGAGGTCATTATTCTGTTTACAGAGAAGGAAGACAAGATTTACCCAGGTGGGCAACTGGCCCAAGCTCACATTTGAGGACCATTAGACACAGGATCCACATTCTGTTTTCTTAGGCTGTCCTCTTAATTATGTGACACTAAATTCTTTTGTTAAAAAAGGTTTATTATTTTAACGTGCATGTGTATGCACCTGAGTTTAGCCACTCAGGCAGGAGCTCTGTGTGAGCCGAGGAAGCAGTGCTTCCCTTTGAACTATTTCCATAGCTCTTCTGATGAACCTTCTGTGCAAAGGATGATTGGAATTTTTAGGAAGGCTGGACCCTTACCAAGCCTCTGTGTTCCATATGCCTATAGGGGTACAAGAAAAACAAAAGAGGGTATTGGATCCCTGATGAAGTAAAAGACAGCTGTGAGCCACCATGCAGATACTGGGACTTGAACCGAGGTCCACTGTAAGAACAGAAAGTGACCTTAATCACTGAGCTACCTCTCTTGCCTTCTAAAACCTTTCTAGAAATAGAAAGCCATATAACTTTAGAGTTCTTTATGAATACTTTTGAAAGCAAAATAAGTTGAGTGTAAGGGCTCCGGGTCTGTTTACAGGCCTGTTACACATCTAAATGGTGGCTTCCTCTGAGAAACTCAGCTTCTCTGAGGTCAAGTAAGATATGACTAAGCATACAGAAACACAAATAAACACATACAAATACATGCATGAGCATACACACACAGTGGAGCCATGTCTAATTAACAGCAAGGAAAAATGGAACAGGGGTACAATACTTATGACTTGTTTTCAAAAATTACAGTATGAAAGAAGCACAGACAAAAGCAAGCATAGACAAGCCTATGATAGCTTGTTACTTATTGAGTGGACACAATAAAGTTAGACCAGGCTTTTCATCTTTGGGTCATCAGTTCTCACTGTCTCAAGAATTACAAAGTCTGAACTGGGCACCTAGTCCCAAAGTGACTTCTTTAGGGTTTTCTGTGTTTTGGGCAGCACTGTGGGTTTCACTGGTGAAACTTATGGCATAGTATAGTGAATGCTAGAAATGGACTGTTTATTTATTAGTTTTTGAGACAGATACTCATATAACCCAGGCAGACTTTGAATTGATCTTCAAGCTTTGAAGTTTCAATAAAACTTGAAATGCGGTTTTATTGATGAAATTAAAGGTATTCAAGATAAAGCCTTTTCCAGAAGTTCTTAAGGCCATTCCCTACCCTTGTATCAACATTGTGCTACAATGACGAACGGATCAAGGTTTGGGATGGCTATAGTGGCTGCCCAGAGTTTAGCCACTCAGGCAGGAGCTCTGTGTGAGCCGAGGAAGCAGTGCTTCCCTTTGAACTATTTCCATAGCTCTTCTGATGAACCTTCTGTGCAAAGGATGATTGGAATTTTTAGGAAGGCTGGACCCTTACCAAGCCTATGAAGCAGGTTGAATTAAATGTCTGTACTTGTGAAATTGTTAGTTGGATTATAATCCCAGGATTATAGCAGAAGTGAGCCTACCTCCACACTCATTAAACCTGTAGTAAGGTGTTCAGGGATAAGCCAAAATCCTTATCATATCAGTCTTCTAGAATATTTTATGTTGCAAGTGTTTTCTACCAAAAGATTCCAAGTTCTTGTAATTGTCTTGTCTACTGGATATGTTAGATGAATAAGAATTCTGTCACTTCTAATCTCTAATTAGTTAACTATTTTCTGTGATTGTTTTTTATTCTATTAGTGACAACAAATTTTTTACAGTCCATAATCTACTGCTTGCCTTGGATTAAGCTGGTACCGTAAGAAGCACTAAAAAGTAAAAATAACAATAATTTTTAAAAAATTATTGGAGCTCTATTATTTCATCCTCTTGATAATGCAGATTGGCATTCCCACTCCCATATTCAGATGCACAGAGGTAAAACTTATGAAAAGCTAGGTTCAGTAAATTCTAAATTGAAGCACATTCTCCAATGCTACCCTACTCAGGATAACCAGAAAAAAATCAAACATTTGGAAACTGAATATTTTCCTTGCCACCCTATTCTCTACCATACCCCTGACCCCCATGCTGGGATTAAACCCAGGGCCTTCCACTTATTAAACAAATGCTCCACCACAAAGCCATATTTCCAGAATTTGCTATCAGGTTTATTTACTCACTTTATCCTATGCATATCTTTTGTTAGTTATTCCAACACATTTCATCAAAAGTATTTTTGAGGGAGAAAAAACTAGACAGGTGTTGAAATTTGTGAACAGACTTAGTAGTTCTTTCACTTTTAATTATTTCGCTTGGCATGTAGTCAGAGATATTTAATGACCTCTTAGAGCTGTGGATGAAATCAGTCCCAAAAAAATCTGACATTGCTCCCTGCCTCCAGCCCACCAGGCACTCAGGCTCTGTGTATGTCTTCCGGCAGGCATCCTTTCTGCTTGCTAATATAAATAACTACTAAATCTTGTGCCTCTTCATGCTCTGTGTCTTGGGACAGCAGTGGCTTTTCTGCAGAATGCCTGTTTATCTTTTATCTTGGTTAACATTGTGTTGCTTGTAGCATCTTGCTCTTACACTACCACATTTTGGATAGCTAGTAGATTCCTGCCATCTCCACTTCTGCCTGGCTTCAGAGGAAATCCCCTTCCAAGGTGAGACGGCTGAGCGGTGAAGGTGCCTGCTGCTGAGCATGGTGGTCTAAGTTTGATCCCAGGGGCATACATTGTGGAAAGGGCGAACTGGTGACAAGTCATTCTCCCACCTTTATATGTCCACCATGGCATAAGCTCATCCCTACCATAAAAATAAGTAAATACATGCAATAATAATTAGGAAACATTCTGTGTGTTTTTGAGAAAGGGTCTTAATATATGTAGCTCTGACTGGCCTGGTATACACAAAGGCTGGCTTTAAAAGCACAGAGATTTTCCTTACCTCCCAAGTACTAGAATTAATGGTGTGTGCCACCATGCTTGGGTTCTAAAAAATTTTTTTTGTTTCATAAGTTTTGTTTTGTTTTGCTTTTATTTTTCAAAACAAGGTTTCTCTGTGTAGCCCTCGCTGTCCTAGAACTTGCTCTGTAGGCCAGGCTGGCCCCAAATTCAGAGATCCGCCTGCCTCAGCCTCCTGAGTGCTGGGATCAAAGGTATGTGCCACAACTACCCAGTTAAAACAATATTTAAAGAACACAATGTGCTCACCTCCACTTTAGCCTTCAATGTGGCTCTGCAGAAGGGCTTGGCTCCCTTCACTACACCATAAAGAGCTTCTGTAGACTTTATTTAGTCTTGGCACTAACAGGCACTCAGATTGTGTTAGATAATGAATGAATAAATGGAGAAATAATTAGTCAATCTATAGACAAAGAAAAGAAAAAGCAGGGTCAGCAGGCACCAGTCTCCAGGGAGTTAAGGGCTAGATAACCTTAATTATTTCTCTTAGTCAATGAATTTAAAATGATTTTTAAGCCTAAGAGTGTCATAGTTGGTATTTTATGAGAGGCAATAGACTGTTTAAATCTGAGTGCTCAGTTTCCAAACGAAGTCAGTTCCTGTTCAAAGATACTATGCCAACCACCAGCATCCCTCTGGTATTCATAGTGTACCATGATTGGCAGCTCATGGAGCCCTTGCCAGCTCTATCCACTTAAGCTAAAAAGATACTGAGTCTCAGATACAGACCAACAAATGACCCAAGGAGAGCTCTGGCTTGATTAGACTGTGGGACTCTGGCCTAATGAAATAAACTATTCCCAGCAGAGCCTGACCCTGCAAAATGTAATTCTTCCTGACCACACTGTGTAGATAAAAATAATTCAGTGATTTCCTCCCAGTAAATTTTTGGGTATAAACCAGGAAGCCTGCAAATGACTGTCCTGATGCTACTGTATAACTGTAAATATTTAGTTTTCTTGCCTTCTTAGCAATGTTTATCAGCAGGAATGCATCTAGCATTTTAGGTGGGAAAATACTTCACAGAGTAGAACTATCGTCCTGTGCTCTACAGAGTATTTAGCAACACCTAGAATCTAATTGATGCCAGTGACAGGGACATCTATGAAAGTACATTTCAAAATGTGTCCAAGGTCAGAGCCATCTCAGATCCTAGCTTTCTGGCTGGGGTTGGCTTGGATTTTTCTGCAGCAGAGGAATCCAGGAAGGGACCAAAAAGGGATCCAAACCAGGGCTTGAACTGTAAGATCGAGACTCAAGGTGTCAGGCCACTCAACTAAGGCCTGTCTGTCTGTGGATGAAGCAGAGGTCCTGAGAGATAGGTGGACAGATTCAGTCTTTGAATGTAAAAGTCACAGCACTGAGAAAGCTGGGCTCATGACTTGTTTCAATTGAGGTCAAAATGACCCAGAGGATTGATGGATACACAGGCAGTGGGAACAGGCCTTGGGCACTGGTTCTAGCTGCCTGTAAGCCTCCTCTTCACAACCTGCAGAAAATACCAACATGCCAAGAAGGCCCAGTGATGGAGAACTTGCTTACCATGCAAGAGGATCTGGGCTGAATTCCTAGCACCACATGAAAAGAGAAATACACGGTATGAGAAGAGGCAACAGTAGCAAGGAAGTCAAGGCCATCTGCTCAGGACACTCTCATGGTTTGAAGGCTCTAAAGGTTTTAAAACCCAGCTCTGCTTTCTTGCTTGGTTCAAATGAACAGCTATAACATCTCTACTTTGGGAAAATCACTATGCCAGTCCAACTCTCAAATACAATTGCCTCTAAAGAATACCTAAGGTTTTCAATGCCGTCTCAAAGAGAATCTGTGTCACCAAAGGGAAAGATGTCCTAAAAGCAGACCCAAAAATCAGTTTGAAAGAAAGAAAATGTAAGCACAAAAATCTCCCTGACTTAGTGGTCAGACACCCCATAGCAAGAGTGGGCAGGCCATAGCTAGGTTGCTGCAAACTGTATCCCTTTGTCTCATCTTAGTTACTTGTAATTTATTCTACCCAGCTCTGCTATTTGCAACTTTCAAGTTGCCTTAAATCCTGTTACAACAAGGTCGGTGTAAATAAATAAAGCACAGAAATAAAATCCACAGCTGCTGGTGTCAGCACCGCCAGACTGGGTACAAGGTTTGGGTTCTGATGTAAGAGGAAGGATGTACCTTAGTGAGATGGGAGGAAGCAAAAGAAAGGGAAACTCCCCTGAGCCTTGGGGAATGGTTGGCCCTGAATTCTGCTGTCCTGTCCAGCACTAAATCGCAGAGCCTCCTGCAAATTGCCAGCCTCTTAGGCCTCCATGTCATTGCCCTTAAAAGATGGGGGAGCAGCTGGGGTGGGGGGGGGTGCTACAGTTCACTGGCAGAGCACTTGCCTAATAGGAGGATCTGGATTGAATGATCCCAAGAATACAAAAACAAAATAAAACATAACAAAAGGGATTTGATGGAATGATTTCCACATCTTCCCTTATTCTGAAACACTGGGATTTAAGGCATCTCTTCCTGCCTGTTCAGTGTAGCTAACTGTCTCATCCACCCACAAGTACCAGGCAAGACTTCTAGCTGAGCTTATTTGCAGTGATAAATGTCACACTGGTCGACGTGTGTGCATGCATGTGTGTAAATTTATTATTATCACTATTAGTATTATGCCTTTCACAAAAATCTAGGGCTACCCATTTCAAGATGAAGGAAACTAGGGTATCATTGAATAATTTATTGACCAAATTTTCCATTGTGAAATGAGATTCAAATATTGGCTTTTATCTTTAGCTTCTGATGATCTGGTAAATTTCTTCACTCCTAAATAAGCTTTGTTATAGAGAACAGTGTCATCTGCTTGCACAGAGTGCTGAGTGTAACTGGGATGCTTGCCATTCATAGTAATGAAAAGAATACTAGTACACACCCAAAAAGGGGAAGGCACTAGAACATGGTAGGGTATTCTCTTTGCTTTCCTAAAAGGATTTAAGCCTTTTAGGATGTCTCTAGTTTCTCAACTCCATAGTCACTGTTCTAAATTGTACAGAGGAATTTAAGACACACAATACCCAACATCACAGCAGATACCCTAAGGCAGGGCTTCTCAAACTTTACTCAAAGGTCTTATTAAAAGGTAACCTTGGAATCAGTGGATTGATGCACAATCATTGTATTTGCTTGGTTTTCTTTATTTATGTTTTGCCATTTTAGGGTATGTCTTTCCCAAAACTAATAAATTTATGAAAAGGTTAAGACTGGCCTGCAGAGGCTGGAGAGATGCTTAAGAGCACTAGCTGCTCTTTCACAGATCCTGAGTTCAATTCCCAGCAACCATATTGTGGCTCACAACCATTTATAATGAGATTTGGTGCCCTCTTCTGGCTGCAGGTATAGATGCAGGCAGAGCTGTATACATAATAAATAAATAAATCTTTTTAAAAATAAAGAAAGAAAAGACTTACTTGCCAATGTGAATGACATATGCAAACTTCCACTTGACAGTCCTAACCCTCAGCTGCCTGCTTCATCTCTCTTACACTCTGGGCCACTATTCCTTCCCCTAATCACCGAGATAATGAGGGACAGCCAGCCTCAACACTAAAAGCCCACTGTAATAACTCAAACCAGTCAATTCTAACCCAGTGCTCTGCCCACCTGTTCCTTTCAATGGAAAGTTCAATAACACCTTTTGCTGTCATTTTCTCCTTCTCCTGTCCCTGCGTGTTACTGGGGCCATGGATTTCCTATATGAACCTGCATGCATGGCATACTCCGCCTCTTGAGAACTGTGTATAACAAAACTGTCTTGTTATGCATGTCAACTCCTGACCTGAATAAAATCTAAGTATTATTATTCCCATTCCTGAATAAATAACAAAATGTACATCTTAGACCATCCAGGGATAGGGCTGATGATATCAATGCATCTGGCCTACGAATCAGCCTTCAGCAGCAGTGTCAAATTACGGAGCTCTCACCAAACAAGGTGTTAGGCTGGCTGAGGGAAATGACTACATAGAGTGCATGTTGAACCTCTGCCAGAAGCCAGTGTCTTCACAGGAGCCAACAGTGAGGTGGCTGAGGTTACTGCCCAGGGGTCCCATGGACAACTGCCAGCCACTGTCTGACACTCCAGCACAGGGATTTTATGTAATTTACTAGATGGCAGTTAAATTAGGAGCTGCAGTGGAGAGGAAGGTAGGCCTGAAGTCTTTGAACTGCAGCAGGCACAGTGGCAATACAGGAAATCCAGGGCCCAAGGAAGACAGGTTGGCTGGCACAGGACCCTGTTGCTGGCTCCCTTCCCGAACTATGGCAAACAGAGCGCAGGATGCAAGGGCATCTTCAAGACACCCAAGTCAGGAGGCCCTGGGGAATAAGCCTTTGAATCCAATTTATTGTCCCCTACAACAAGATGCTATCCAACTGTCCAGCAACCCTTCTGCCTGGAGAAACATGAAGGTCCTGGTCAAGCTCGAGATACCCAGTACTTAGGGAAGCATCCCAGACACGATCCCAACGTGTCAGGGCTCAATAGTGGCGCATTTCGCCCCAGGCCACCATGGTTTATGTGTAACTAATTCAAGCAAACCCTGATTGAGAAGTATCAACTTTAAGGCACTCATGCGGCTAATCTCAGCTAATCCCCACAACTCTGTAGTGGCTGCTGTGACAATCTTTACTCTTGAGATGAGCGAGGAAGCAGGTACAGAGAAACTCACAAAGGGCCACAGCAACCCAGGCCCACAGCCTCCATCCTCCAAGGCAGCCCTGGGGCTTTGCGGCAGAGTGATTCCAGTGTAAGCCCTAACCTCTGCAGGGAGGTCCCTGACCAGCAGGAAGCAGACAGTCCCTCCCACCCCTCAGGGTGCAGGGTCAGGACCCTGTGCCTTACAGACCTCCTAATCCTAATGGTATCAGGGCAACACTGGTGAGAATTCTTGTTTTATCTCTTTTTCTAATTCTTCTTCTTTCTCCTCCTCCTCTTCCTCTCCCTCCTTTTCTTTTTTGGGATAGGATCTAATGCTGGCCTTGAACCCCTATATAGCCAAAGATAACTCTGAATTTCTGATCCTCTAACCTATACTTCCCAAGTGCTGGGATCATATACTTCCCAAGTGCTGCCACAATTTATGTAGTGCTGGGGATTAAAATTAAGGCCTGTAGAAAGACAGGCTAATACTCTAATTGAGCCACATCCCTAGCTCTTTTCGTCTTTTAGTTTTCTCTCTCTCTCTCTCTCTCTCTCTCTCTCTCTCTTTCTCTCTCTCTCAGATTTGCTCTGTAGCCCAGGCTGGCCTGGAATTCTTTATGTAGTCCATGATGGCCTTGAGAGTATGGTGAAGTAGCTCCAGCAGTGGTTACAAGCTCATAATCAATTCATCTTCCTCATCTAGGAATGAGACTGTAATATCTACCTTCTGAAGTACGCAGGAGCATCAAAAGAGTCAACCTCATAAAGTGTATGCGGCACCCAGAAAACACTCTGTAAGAAGCAGCCACAGTAATTCTCAGAGCACCCATCTTTTGAAATCTTTTCTATCATGTATTACCATAGTGTGAACCTAAATTCCTTCATCTGACATGCTAGGCCACTAGATTTCAAATAGAATAAGGAGGCTCTGGCTTGGCTGACTGGAATATTGAACTACATAAACAATGCCTAAAGACACACTACAGACTCACTTAGAGTCCGTGCCCCAAACAATCAAAGAGTCTCACCCACAAACTGGGGTGTGTTCAAGGGGATAGTGATGCTCACTCATGAACCAAAGAAATTCACACCTAAGTAACTACTTGGTCCTCATCTGTCACCCAGTTAAAGCTGGTAAGCTGATGCTAACAGCACCTTCTTTAAAATGTCCCTTCACTGCACACCCCAGAGGTGGAGGAGGAAGAGCATTCACAACAAACTGCCTGAGAACACACGGTGCAGTGACATCAGTTCTTCCTGACCCAATGTGGAAGCAACACTACTGCTTTAGGTGGCAGGTCCATCCTGACCAGACACAGGAAGCCCAAGGCGCAGCCAGTATAGGGGAGAACTCCCTGGTAGACCATGTGTCTAATGTGTCCATGGGCCTGCTTTCAATATTCAACACACGCATACCACATCAAACCAAAGTGGATTCTAAAATACCTTAACTCTGGCACTGACATAAAATTATTTGCCCATTAGTTTAAAAATTGAATTGAAAAATCATCAAGATATAATAGAGAATCAGAAAATTCAGATGTGGTAAGAAAGAAAATAAAAATCGCCTAGTCCCCACATCATTTTGGTTAAAAATATACATTTTTGATAGTGGGGTTATAGTACAGCTCTGTCAGTGCCTGCCTAGCATAAATGAAGCCCTGGGTCGATGGTATCTGCCCTGGCTAGCCTTAACTGTCAGCTTGGTACAGCCTGGTTATCTGATAAGATCCATTAAGCCCGGCATGGTGGCACAAGCCTTTAAAACTAGAACTAGTGAGGCAAGGCATGTGGATCTCTGAGTTGGAGGCCAGCCTGGTCTAGGACAGTCTGTATTCCAGGACAGCCAGGGCTGCAGTGAAACTTTGTGTGTGGGGGGGGAGGGGAACGAGAGCTTAACTGAAAAGCTGCCTACATCAGACCAGCCTATGAGCATGTCTTGATTACTAATACATGTAGTTGGTGCTAAGCCACTTTGGACTGCACAAATCTTGGGCAAGTGGTCCTGGCTTTACAGGAAAACTAGCTAAATGTGAACCAGCTAACTAGCCAGCATCCTCCATGATCCCTGTTTTACTCCACACAGAAGAAACTTACATATGACTGCCTGTGCTTGCAGCCTCAGGCTTGGGAGGTAGAGGCAGGAAGATCAGGAATTCAAGTTCACTCTTCGCTATAAGAGACCAAGTTTCGAGAATATTTGTTATATGTACATAGTTTTAAAAATGTGTTCAGGGCTGGACAGACGGCTCGGCAGTTAAGAGCATCAGTTGGTCTTCCAGAGAACCTGGGTTAGATTCCCAGCATCCACAACCTCCTCTAACCCCAGTTCCAGGACATCCAATGCCCTCCCCCTCCTCAGGCATTAAACACACATTTGGTGTGTAGATATACATGCAGCCACAATGTGCACACACACAAATGAAATAAAAATAAATGGAACTGTATTGAGTATCTCCCTTTTTACCTTTATGTATCACATCGCAGACATTTTTGTTAATATTTCTGAAAATATTATTTTAGATGCTACTTAGTACAAATAATCCCTACTGTATGTTTGGCTCTGAGACTAGTTGTGAGCTTTTTATAAGGTATAATTCTTTATGAACATTTTCTTTCGAAACAGTCTCACTCTCTTTTGCATCCTGGCTTCCAACTCTAGACAGTCCTTCTGCCTCAGCCTCCTAAGTGCTGGGATTATAGACATGAGTCACTATAGCCCGTTTCTAGAAACAATCTTACACATACATATTTCTGTTTATAGTTTTATATAAATTCCAGGCTCTAGACCCAATAGATATGGATCCCTGTCTATGTAACCACTGGCTTGGTAGAGAGTCTGAATCACTTCTTGCTAAAATTAGGTAATATTAATTCACACACATTGTCATTTTATTAGATTAAAATTATTCTGTGCTTGTTTTAATTTTTGTTTTTGGTTACCAGTGCGGTTGAACATTTTTCATTTTAAATGGCCACTTGAATTTCATCTCTTGTGAACTGCCTATTCATACCCATTCTTTAATTAGTATAATCCTTTTTTTCATTAATCTGTAAAAATTTTGTAGAACATTAAGAATATTACTTTTTTTTTTTTTTTTTTAAAGATAGGGTCTCTACATACTTCTGGCAGTCCTAGAACTAACTCACTGTGTAGACTTGGATGGCCTTGAACTTAAAGAGATCCACTTGTCACTGTCTCTGGCATGCTGGGATCAAAGTCATGCACCACGACATTCAACATGAATATTACTATTTTATTTTTTGAATATTACTATTTTAAAATCTGGAGTTGAAGACCCTAACTGACTTAATAAGACGTAAAACCATGGAAAGTTAACGTCAACTATTAAACAGCTCATTAATGTGGTGGTGAAGATGGGCACTAAAAGCTAAACCAGATTTGTAAAAACTATCATAGGAAACAGAAGATTCTCATTTTACCATCCCCTTTTAAATGACAGGCAGCATTGGAGGCTGACTTCTGAGCCTTTGTTAGGCATCTCTTCTCTCTCCCTGAATAACCAAGTAGAGGACACCTGGACGAGACAAAAAGTTCAACATCCAGTCCCAGTGTCCACAGGCATTTTCCAGGAGTTACTGTCTGAATTGGAGGCTGCAATCTGGGGGATGAATTTTGAGTTCCTGGATACTACATAGAATGATCCAAGTAATTATAAAGATCCAGAAAGACAGAATCAATTTTCCATTCTGGGAGGACAGGACTGAAGCAACAAGGGATCCAGGGATCTGAGGATCCCTGAGCATTTCCAGAATAGTGGCCATTGTCACAGACTCCATACCTCCCAGGCCAGGGAAGTGCCTTCATAATCAACATTTCTGCTGTTAGCTGTAGAGGTGTAAAGTGAGTGGGGCCAGCCAGGGTGGGAGGGCAGCTAGAGTGTGATGTCTAAAAAAGGAGAGAGGGACCACTTTCTACCTGGGCCAAGCCAAGGGACCAGGCACATGTCAGGCACTGAGGTCAGCAGTCTACCTCTCACACTGGCCATGGACCAAGCAGTGAGAGCAGGCTACCTCTCAGGAATAAAAGCTGGGGTAAGGGGCTCTATCTTAGGAGAAGGACTCTGAAGTCACAGCTGTCTCTTATCCAGGTACAGGAAGATAGATGTCACAGTCAGGTGATGAATGAACCAGGCATCAATTGCCTTCATGTTACATCATTCCAAGATGAGAAAGGTCAAGAAACAGACCATGGTCACTGGACTCCTAAATTTTGCCTACCAACCTGGAGATCTTTGAGGATGTTTTTAAAATCAGGAGCTGAGAGTCGATAAACACAGGCAATGAAAAAGAAACGTGTGTGGCTGATTGAGAAGTTTGATTTTGGCCTGCTGCTATCCATTCCACATTCTCCAGTCACAGGGCGTCATTCACTTCTCCACACTGCCTAGTGAGGGTCCCATGGAGTAGACCCAGCCCTACCTCTCTGAGGGCTGGTGGTGATGGGACACTCATGATACTCTTTCAGCAATAAAAACCAATCTTCTAGATGTTTGTATAAGGCATTATTGTTTAAGTGGTTCTCAACTTGTGTGTTGAGACTCATTTATGGGGTGCTGAATAACCTTTTCAAAGGGGTAACATATCAGATATCCTGCTCATCAAATATTTGCATTATAATTCATAACAGTAGCAAAATTACAGTTATAAAGTAGAAAGAAAAATAATTTCATGGTTGGAGTCAGCCCATGAGGAACTGCATTAAAGGGTTGCAGCACTAGAAAGGTTGAGAACAACTTCAATACTTTCCAGCCTCCATTCAGAAAGTCCCTGCCAGGCTTGGGTCTCTTTAGCTTCCTAAACTCACACATGCCTGTAATCAAGAGTTCAAGATCATCCAAGTCTCTATGCTTCGCTTGGTGACATTCTAGACTCTACGGCCCACTGTGCCCCAGCCTGAAGTAGGAACGGGGCGGAACTGAGAAGAACGGCATTGTATGTCAATAAGGTCTGAACCTGCAATAGAGAAAGCATTAGAGGGTTAGGATTTGACTGCTCCAGACACAGAAGAAAGACAAAATCCTGGACTATGAGAAAAATATAAGCAGAATGGGAAAACTTGGTTAGAGATTTCTACTTTCCAGTAAAGGGTAGTCCTGAGAAAACCCTACCATGATGAGTGCAGCTCAGAGTGTGCTTACATCTGGTGTCTAGAAAGGCAGCTTGTTCCACACACTGTTGACTAGGGAATGACTACAATCTCTGCCTTCCAAAGCTCTGGTACATCTTAAGCTCTAATAACCTCAGTGGCATCAGCTGGAATCTGGAACAAGGATTCTGTTTTTATTTTCTTCTGAGACAGGTTCCCCTGAAGTGCAGGCTGACCTTAAACTCTCTATGCAGGAACAGATGACCCTGACCTTCCGATTCGGGTCCCCTTTACTTCCCAAGCACTAGGATTACAGGTGTGACCCACCACACCTGCTTTATTTGGTGCTAGCAATTAAACTCAGGGCTTTGTTCAAACCAGGCAAGCATTCTACCCAGCAGAGCCTGGACCCCTGAACGTAGATAGAATAGCCCTTGGGCCCTGGTTCCTTCTCAGAGAAGTCTTGCTCAAAGCAAGTGGTTAATTCACTAATCACTGAAAACTGTAATCTGAAGCTGCTAGAGCCCCGTGTTGAAGTTAGCACACAGTACATCTCTACCTCACTGGAGCAGCTGCCTGCAGGACACCACTGGGAGGCTTGTTTGTTTCCTACTTCCTTGATCGCCAAAGCGGACACTGGGAAGAGCTGAGAAGGGTAGGTATCCCTGCCTCTCTCTGCCCAGATCAAGTCACTGGTGGATTTTTATTTTCCTCAGCTCAGTGTTATCTGCCTTATGTGGCCTTCTTCTGACCCATAGAAATTCTAGAAAGCAGATCCTTCCCCATTCCAATGGGGAGAGGTCCATTTTTGGATGGCAAGACCACAACAACAGGCAGAATATGCCAGGAGCACAGCATTGCCAGACCAGGGCTGGTGTGTCACATGGTGCTTCATTGCCTTGGGGACCTTCCCTACATTTCCCATGAGCCACTGAATGGGCAGTTGGCTGGGAAAGAAAGAGAGGCCATACAAGAACCACAGGGTGACAATGAGGGTATGGAAGGCACCCTAAATATCTGATTATTGATCTCCACTGTGACCACCAGTTTCTATAAGTAAAATAATAAGAAGAGATGAACTGAATGGTTTCTGAAATGCCGAGCCTGTGAGCCTTGTGACCGGTCATCACTAGCAGCTGTTATGAAGCCATGGCGCAGCTTTCTTTCTCTGAGCCTCCTCTTTCTTACATAGGGCACTGACCACAGCCACTCTGGATGCCATGCTGTATGGCAATGTGGTCTTGTCCCAGGCTAAATGGACACAGGACATACACTGGCATTAATGAGGTATAAACTCATTTGGGACCTTCTTTTATAGAAACCATGAACACCCAAGCCCAGAGGGGGGAAGTGGAGAAAAGTCTGGAAGACATCCCAGGTGCTGGTTGGCAGCCTCAGGTTCACATCTTTGCCCAGCCAGACACAACCCACAGGGTATGTTTTTCCCTCTGCTGCCTTCATAGCTTGGGACAACATGGCTGGCTATAGACTTCTTGCAAGTGCAGACTGCAGCTGCCCTTCACAGACCCAGCTGGCTTCTGGAAAACTTTTCTTTCTTTTTTTTTTTTAAACTTTATTTATTATTTATTTATTTATTTGCCTTGGTGTTTGCCTGGAACTGGAACTACAGATAGTTGTTAGCTGCCATGTGGGTGCTGGGAATCGAACCCGGGTCCTCTGGAAGAGCAGACAGTGCTCTTAACCGCTGAGCCATCTCTCCAGCCCCCTGGAAAACTTTTCATAGTACTAAGTAAAAATTGGCAAACTACCTTGAGCTCCATTTCTCTCAGAAGGGACTGTGTTCCCTCTTTTTAGATGTGTGTGTGTGTCTGTGTGTCCATGTGTGTGTGCCCTTGTATTTAAAGTTGGGTCTACATTAAGAAGTTACAACACTCTGTTTCTAGGCACCTCAGTCCAGGTCCGAGTGCTCTAGCTTGATAATGAGTTTTTGCAGACCAGAAGGGCTAAGGGTTCTCTCTGTTAAGACAATCAGGATTGAAATCCTGATCCTGCCATTTGCTTAACTGATTCTCTGGTCAAATTTCTTTCTTTTCTGTGCCCTGGGTTCCTGATCTATAAACTGAAAATAAAGAGAGCATGTATGGCAAAGCGTTCCTGTGATGACTGCAATTGCTAACAAAGAATGTGCAGAGACATTCCTGGCACATCATATATGTTCAATAAATATTTGGAATAATTTGTATTGTTATTTTACAAATAATAGATGCTGCTTTTGTAAATAAAATGGGGTTGTAAGTTGGACCAAATCATACCAAGGTCTTTGTAGCTTTAAGATTCCATAGTTTTATGAAGTTGAAGAAGACAAGAGAGTCCTGAACAATATTTTGGCAAACAACAGCCAAGGAAAGAAGCCACTGAGTTCTAAACTCTGTATTGTGCATTCTGTGGCAAACCCTGTGTGTTTTACATTGGCATAAACATTTTTGGCACCATGGCCTTCACCACGGCCCTTTACTTCAAATGCCATGGAATGTGGAGGTAAACCCTCTTGATTTTGCTTTTCTGTGGATTTCAGTCCCTGCCTAACCTGCTGCTTTGCCCAGCTAGGCAGGTCAATGGGGTGCCAGGGTTAGAGCTGGCAGGCTGGAGTGTCTCTGCACTGCTGATACACCTCCTGGGTGTTCCACTTCGATGCAGAGTGTGCTGAAATGGGAGAAGCAGTGTCTTTGAAGAAGGTCGGATTTGGATCTGGACTGCAAGGACTTAATCTCCACTTGATGGAAACAGAACACTTGGGCTTAAAATCTGTTTCCCAGGATTGTGGTAACAAAGAACCACAGCTTGGGTGGCTTCAACAAGAGAGGTCCATTCTCCTGTAATTCAGGATGCTGGAAATCTGAACCAAGATGTCAGTAGGCTTGGCTCTTCTGGGGAGTGTAGCAAGTTTTCATGTCAGACTATCTGTATATCGCCAGGCACCAAATAGCGACACAGAGACTTACTATTAATTATGAAAGCTGAACCTTAGCTTGGGCTTCTCCCCAAGTAACTTAGATTAATCTGCTTCTATTAATCTGCACTCTGCTATGTGGCACGTCCGACTTTCTCCGAGTCTGCTGGCAAAATGTAAATGCCTAGATTCCTCCTCCTCTTCATCTCTTTCTCCCTAAATCCCGACTATTCTCTTCTACATAGCTATTGGCCATTCAGCTCTTTATTAAACAAATTACCGTAACATCTTCACACAGTGTAAACCAATATTTCACAAATGGATTTGAGGAGGAATCTGTCCTGGGACTCTTTCTTGACTTCTGGTGTTACCGCCAATCCCTGCCACTCCTAAGTTTGTGGCTGCAATTTCCAACTGTGTCTCTGTGTGGCCCTCTTTCTATGTCTCATACACATGTGAATATGTACGCATATCAAAATCTTCTGTCTCATGCGCATGTGCATGTGTCTGAACCCTTCCATGTCTTGTGCACATGTGCTCATGTATGAATGTCAGAACCCCTTAGAGTTGGAGTCACAGGTTTCTGTAGCCACCCAACATGGGAGCTGAGAACAACTTTCAGTCCTCTGGAAGAGCAGCAGATGTTCTGAACTGCAGAGCCATCCTTCCAGCCCTCCTCTTTGGTATCTTTCAGTGATGGAATACCAGTCACCCAACTTAGAGACCACTTTCATGCAATATTACTTTATTTTTATCTCATGATTCCTTCAAACTGTCTTTCCAAACGAGCATGGAGTGGGTAGAATTTGGGCACATCTTCATCAGTAGACAAATTCAATTAGTTCATTCCCAAGGTCTACAATGTTGTACACACACACACACACACACACACACACACACAGAGCGAGAGAGAGAGAGAGAGAGAGAGAGAGAGAGAGAGAGAGAGAGAGAGAGAGAGGAGAAAGAGAGAGGGTTACTTTTTTTCATTCCAAATTAAGCTTCAAAATAATAATGGAAAGAAGCCATGACCACCAGACGCTTCCATGTCTACATTCGCTATCCTGCGGCCAGCAGGGACTAAAAAGGTATTGGGGGACAAAGCTCCCTGTTTCTAGTGTTCCAATAAATGGTACTCTAAAAAACTTTCAAACAAGAATCCATCCCCCGCCCGTCTGATGGCATGCACATTTTCCCACAGTTGTTACACTGCATCCTCTTTTGAAGGAAGCTACGCTTTAAGTGTGAAGCACTTCCTGGTCTGATTAATCAGAACAAGGAAGTCGTGAGTGACTTTTAATTTCCTGCTCTGATTAAATTGCAGCATAGCAAGCTGTCAGCATTCACCTATCTACCCAAACTACCAATCAGTTTAGAAGTAATTCCAGGGGCACAAAGCTGGCCATGAGAGTGAAGCCGGGAACAGACCTCATAGGCCCAGGGCCAGGTCTAATGCATCACTCAGAGCTCACAGCCCTCAAGAATCACAACAAGCATCTCAGGATGAAAAAGCCAAGGCTGAGAAGAGAATCTGAGATGATAGTCGGCAGAATCAGGTGTGGGCAGATGTGAGGTCACCTTCGTATGTCTTCTTGGGCTGGGCTTCCTGCGTGGTAGTCAGCATGCATTCAAACAAACTGTAAGAACTCTTGAGAAAATACACTATGGAAACACTGCCCAGCTACCAGAGGATCACTCATGACTGCTAGATCACTAAGGATAAAGCACTACCCGTGCCAGTGGCATCACGAGCCCCTATCAAGCAATAAATCTGCAGATTCACCCAGTTGTGGCAGCCACTATTCCGAATCAGTTGACTGAGTGCCAAGAGACGGCTATACCACACTATACCCCCCCTTTTCTAACAATTTAACTATTAACATTTTAAAAGCACTCGAAATCATCACAGCATGAGGTTCTTTTAAATAACAGAGAATGAGTCTTACCCCCACCCCCCAGCTACTATTCTCTAGAGAGGAACATTGAGACAAATTAAAAACTAGCAATCTGATTCTGCCCTACTCAGCCACATAATACAGAACAGGATTCTTCCTTCAGTTTGAGTTTATTGATGGGCAATTTGACAGTAGCTTTTAAAATTAAAATGTGTATCTCTATAATCCAGCAGTTCTTGAAGAAATACTGGGTGGCACTGCCATTATCAATAGTGCGGGAGAAAACTGTACCAAGCCACCCATTTATGGAATCAAAGCAAATAGTCATGTACAGACTTAAAATAAGTCCTCGTGGAGTGGCTAAAAGAAAAAAAGATGCTGTAACTTATACACAATGCCCGTGTTAGTTTCTCATTGCTGTAACCAAAGGGGAAGCTTAATAAAGAAAGAGTTAATTATGATTTACAGTTTCCAGTAATACAGTCAGTCCATCATGGAGGGAAGGCATGGTAGAGGGAATGTGAAGTAGCTGGTCAGACTGCATCCACAAACAAAAAGCAAGGAGAGATCAAGGCTGCTGTTCAGTTCCCTTCTCTTTTCCCCCTTTTTATTCAGTCCAGGACCCCACCCCATGAGCTGGTGCTGCCTGTGCTCCCACACGCAGGGTGGGCCTTCCTTCCTCACATCAAGTTCTCTGGACATACTGAGAGCTGTATCTTCTACAGGATTCAAAATCTAGTCACGCTAACAGGGAAGATTAGCCGCCACGGTATCATTTATGGTAACAGAAGCAAGGCCAGATGAGCTGGAACATACCTGTAATTCTAGCACTCTGACACAAGATGACTGCTGTGAGATCTGGGTCAGACTGAGTTACACAGTGAGTTCAAGACCAGCCTGGGCTACATAGCAAGACTTTGTCTTTAAAAAGTAAAAAAGATACACACCAGCACTGGACGTTCTCTGCGGGTTCATGGCTATGAATATGAATATGAAAGTAGGGGGCTGGAGAGATGGCTCACAACCATCTATTATGACATCTAGTATCCTCTTCTGTATGCTGTATACATAATAAATAAATAAATCTTCAAAAAAAAAAAAAGAAAATAAGAAAGTAAAATATCCAGAAAGATAAGTCCTAGACTGCTAAGAACATTTATGCTGGGACCTGGACTGAACCTGGAGTGGCATTAAAGGAGATTTTAGCTGTATTAATGAATTACTTGTGTGATGTAAGATTTGCTTATTAAAAGCAAACAAGAAAAATGACAAGAAATATATGTTCTACTTTGCTTCTTACTGAAGCTGTTCTTTATGAATTTGTTATTCAGCTGGAAATAACATTAAATTAAAGTGTCCTCTCAGATCTAGGAAGGAATGCAGACTGTGGCAAGAGAATTTAACTGTATTATAAGAGTATGAAACAGCCTCACCAAAGAGGGCTGCGGGAAAGTGCTGACATAAGTACCTTTGGAAACAGCAGTCTATAAAATTAAAGGCACAGTGATCTGCAAATAAGCACTACACTGTAGTTGGTGAAACTGGTTCCCATGGGATATGATTCTGATACTGCAACCTGTGTATACTGGAACTGAAAAATTAAGAAAATAAATAGCAGGGGTTGGCAGCCAGGTTTCTTACTATTGCAGTAAAAATTTACTGATAGACCAGAGCAAAGTCTAAAATGATCCTTAGAATTGGATTAGAGTTGGAGACACTGAAATGAATCCCCCTTTAACTAACATAGACACAGGCAGGGATATTCAGACACATTTATAGGTATATACTATTTAGTTATAGATATAAACACATGGGTTAGGATACACACACTTCTCTGCTCTGTCAGCTGAGTGGGAGACAAGAAGCCAAAACACTGGAAGGTAGAGCATCCCTCTTCTCTAGATCTTGGCTCCCTTGGATTGGTCTTCAGTGAAAGGAACCGGGACTCTTTGGAGAAATGACTGATTCTTGGGCAGGGAGAGGGAATATACAAGATGAAGTTGGAGCATCTTGCAATGCTAGAAAGCACAAAAAATGATACAATTCTAACAAGAAATAATTAGCTTCCAATTATATAAAAATTACCCAAACTGCACTAACCTAAGCAACAAAATAATATTGAATAATATTGGATGACAACTCATACTGTAAAATAAACATTAAATTTAAAAAATGTATTATTGATTGTGTGGGAAGAAGTAGAAGAGAACTTGGAGCTACGTCTCCCCTTCCAGGCTGTGGTTTCTATGGGTCAAGCACAGGTCATCTAAGTTGGCAGTAAGAGCTTTTTAATCAGTTTTCTGGCCCCAAATTAAAGAATCATGAGTCTATATTAACAAATAAATGATTTAATAAGTAGATAAATGGGGAAGAAAACACAACTCTTTCTTGTAGAAAAATCCCAAATGTGCCATATAGGACATTCTACCCACAAAGACAGGGCTTGCAATCCTCACTTAGGAGCAGGTGTGCTCAATGATTTCTTCTAAAGAATATAGTATGGAAAGGGTGAGGACAGCAGAGAAAAAAATGAGTCTTTTTTTTTTTTTTTTTTTTTTTTTTTTTTTGAGAAATTGACAAAGGCCACCACAGAAGCTTCTTCAGCCACATTGAGAAAGGACATATTTACAGTTTGTTTTTTGTGAGGACATTTTACATCTGTGCTCCTTACCTCAAGAAGCTTAACCCCAGCCTAAGCATGAGAAAAACACCAGCACAATTTTAACAGAGAGCATCCTATACTGTACTGGACCAGTATGCTCCAAAATGTCAAGGTGATAAAAAGTTAGGAAACTGAGAAGAACAGACATGACCTGGGGAGTCTAAAGAACCACGCTGAGCAAAAGTAAGGGCAGAGGGGAACCAAGACAAGAAAAAAAGCTTCAGATAAAATCAAGGTTTCTAAATAAACTACTTTTAATATCAAAGTATCAATGCTTTTTCAACAATGGTAGCACATGTCCTACACTGATATAATGTAAGATGTAAACACAGGAAACTGTGTTCTCTTCCATAACTCTAAAAGTGATCTTTAAAAGATTAAGTCCAGGGGCTGGAGAGATGGCTCAGTGGTTAAGAGCACCCTCTGCTCTTCCAGAGGACCTGGGTTCGATTCCCAGCACCCACATGGCAGCTAACAACTGTCTGTAGTTCCAGTTCCAAGCAAACACCAAGGCAAATAAATAAATAATAAAGTTTTGGGGCTGGAGAGATGGCTCAGCGGTTAAGAGCACCGTCTGCTCTTCCAGAGGACCTGGGTTCGATTCCCAGCACCCACATGGCAGCTAACAACTATCTGTAGTTCCAGTTCCAGGCAAACACCAAGGCAAATAAATAAATAAATAAAGTTAAAAAAAAAAAAGAGAATGACATAAAACATTCATTAAAAAAAAAAAAAGATTAAGTCCATTTTTAAAAGTATACCCTCAACAAACATTATCTTGGGCCTGAAGAGATGGTTCAGAGGTTAAGAGCACTGGCTGCTCTTCCAGAGGTCCTGAGTTCAATTCCCAGAAACCACATGGTAGCTCACAACCATCAGTAATGAGATCTGGTGCTCTCTTCTGGTGTGTAGGCATATATGCAGGCAGAACACTATAAACATAATAAATGAATTTTTTAAGAAAACAAGCTTCTAATGGGTAATAATAAAGCATAAATAAGATTTTAAAAAACCCATACATTATTGTTTATTTCTTCTAAAGAGAAAAAAAAAGAAAAGAAAGACCAAATCTAAATATATATTCCAGTCTTACAAAGTTAGCTTACACACACATACACAACACAACATTCATTTTTATTTTTACCTTGGCAGTGACTTTTGAGTTTTGGAGGATTCAGTACTTGCCCACAAATGAGCATCTGTGAACCAACATCAAGCAAAATGGACACTATATTGGGAGGGGACAGGTCATAGTCAGACCTTTAGACTCACTGTAGCTGGTTTAGATGGTGGTGGTAGTAGAGGGGGTAAGGATTCCTTCAGTGTTCTGCTTAGAATTATAAATTATTTATTTTGGTTTTAGGAGTACAAGTGCTTGTTTGTATGAATATTTGCACTGTGTGGGTAGTGCTCGCAGGAGTCAGAAGGCATCAGAGCCCCGGAACTGAGGTTAGAAATGGTTATAACTTGTCATATAGGTGTTGAGAATCCAGGTCCTGTACAAGAGCATCTCTTAGCTTTTTAGTCATCTCCATAGCCCCTGCTCAGAATCTTTCAATCTTCCATAGTTCTCTGCCTCAATGGATACATGGCTGTTACTCATTCCTACTGAAAATGTTCCTGCCCAGGTATCTCTGTACCTGCTTGCTTCCAAGCATGATTCACCCCTCCACTTCTGGGTTGTTGCTCAAGCGTCACTCTAGCAGAGAGACCATAATGGATAAAATAGCAGCTACCACCTCATCACTAGCCAGCTTTATTTTTACCTCTCAGAGGCTTTACTACCTCTTCTCCCAATACTAACATAGAGTCTGCTTAGCTGCTTACTATTTGTTCTCTTCAAATAAAAGGTGATTTCCATGAGAGTAAGCATTTTGTGTTTGTTCTTGGTGGTCTCACCAGTACTTGGAATAGAATCTAGTGCCTAGCAGATGTCCAATAATACCTGTGGAAGAACTATAGAAACAAGCGGACTTTTAAATTCTCTCTCTCTCTCTCTCTCTCTCTCTCTCTCTCTCTCTCTGTCTCTGTGTGTGTGTGTGTGTCCGTCCGTTCGTGTGTAGGTCATGGAAAGCATGCAGAGATTCAAGGACTACCATGTTTTCAGATGTCATAGCTTTGTTGTTCACAGCTGTAGCTGGGCTGTGAGATTCTGCAAAGTCTCCTATCTTGCCCTCCAATTTGCCATAGGAGAAGTGGAAGAACAGACTGGTGATACTGTACCCAGCTGTTCCTCGGCTCTAGGGAACTGAACTCAGGGCACACTTGTATGGTGAACACTTTACTCACTGATGCAACTCCCCAGCTGGATAATCTTTTAAAATAGTCACATGGAGTATAATGTATGCCCTTAAGTGATGATAAGCCATTGCATTGTGCATGGCAGACTCTTCTGTTCATTGAAGTTCAGAGCTGGTACAGGAGTACACACCTGTTGACCCAGCTACGTAGGAAACTAGGGAAGGAGAGCTGGAGCCAGCCTGGGCAACACAGTGAGACCCTGACTCTTTTAAATGTCCTTATTCATTAAATAAATATTTATTGGTGGACACAAGGGGTACAAAAGTAATCAAGTGCTACTTTCTGACCTCCAGGTCCTCCATCCACTCATCCACCCATCTATCCAATCCCTCTCTCCAATGCTTTTGAGCCCCCTTTGAATTCTTGACACTGTGTGTCTAAGACTGTATTTGGAACATCACCTTGTCTCACTGTCCTGATTGAGAATCCTCCCAGCTGCAGGGAATTTAAGCATTTAGTTGTAGATATGCCACTGACTTTCTGACTCTAAAAGAAAAACCACTGAAGTCTGAATACTTGCTTCCTTTCTGGTAAGCTTGGGTTTAAGGCCTCATTCCAGCACCACCTCACAATGCCACTGGGAATGTCCAAGGAGGTAGAGATGATTCAAACACAGATGCACTTTCTCTACTGTAACGTCCCAAACACATGGACGAGATTCTCTGCCAGCAAATATTAAACACAAAAACCCAAATCCCACACAAACAAACAGAAACTCAATCTCAGTGAGCCTCAAAGCCAGGGCAATTGCTGCCGTGAGAACAATCTGACATCACTCAGAGATCCCACAGTTGGAAGTAATCAGGACAGGCAGCCCAGTGCCTGTCAAGGTAATCCTCTGCAGACTCAGCCAACCATCAATAATCTCCTGTTAACATTTGAGTCAAGTGATCACCAGCTCTCCCCACTTTCCTGGACCCCAGATGGGGGCCTTGTTGGCTCTGCTTGTTCAGAAGCCTCAGCAGTCATTGCAATATCTTTTCTTCTTTTTTTTTTTTAAACAAATCTTTGCCATGGCTGGCTTTGGTCTTGTGAGATAGAGCTTGATTAGAAATGAAAGAGATCCTTCAGGTTGTAAATACCACTGGTCAGGCCAGGAGCTCTTCAAAAGGAAGGTATGGTAAATCTTTCAAACAGTAGTACAGAGCAATGGGCATGGAAAGGAAAAAGGGAGAGGAAGGAAGGGAGGAAGAGAGAAAGGAAAAGAGGGTGTGGGGAGAGAAGGAGTATAAGACAAAGCAAAAAGTAACATCAAACAATGGGAGAACCCTTATTTGAATAGATATCCTTTCTAGAACCACAAGCAGATTTGAACGCTGGAGTTTCCAGTTTCTGGATTTATGGTCCTTCTTCCTGATGGGATGCATAACACTGTCAGCATGAACCAAACAGGCAAGGCCAACAGACATTGCTGGTTCAGTCACTATGGAGACAGACTCACTCTTCCTCTGTACACGCTCACTTACAGTGGCTAAAACGTTTTTTGATGAAATATCCAGAACATATTCTGCTCCTTCAGGCTTCTTTCCTCTGGATCAGCATGTTCTGGGCTACTGTTAACAGCATCTACAGTAACACGAATATTATCTGTCTATTTGCAGCACATGCTCTTGGTTAAGCACTAAGAAAACAAGGCTGCCTGCAAGCATTGGAGCCTTTTTGTAAAGACTCTGGATCCTCTTTTGGGATGTCCCCATGGGTCCAAGGTCCAGGACCTTTTTGGTGACAGTCTAATAAACAATCTTCTCTACCAACATGCTTGCCTTGGAAACAGTCTCACTATGTAGTTCAGCTAGTTTCAGACTTGTACTCCTCCTGCCTCAGTTTCCTGAGTGCGGGGATTACAGACACTCGCCATCACACTGGCTTGAACTATTCTTTTCAGAAGATGACACAGCAGACTTTATTGCGGGGAGGCTATAGGACACTGCATTAGCAATAGAAGAGACCCAATTTCTTTCCCATAACTTCTTGTTTTTAAAGAAAACTTTCAAATATACACAAAAAGCACAGTGCACAGAGGTATATATAGTTACCACCCAGCTTCATCAATTGATATTTTCCTAATCCTGATCCATTGATTCCCATTCCATCAGAATTACACTGTTAAGCCAATAGCCATGGGGCGATTTAACCACTTCCTTTGGGCATTCTGCCCTTTCTTTCACTATTTAAAGACGCAGAGGCTGTGATAGCTCAGCTAGGTTTCTGGTTACTCTCCTACAATGGAAGATATAAAAGTATGCAGGCATAGGGCTTGCATTGCTTGCATTGCTCCATGTGAAACCAATCAAACCTCTATCACTGGCCCATTCATTAAACTATTTTTTAACTGTTCAAGTCACTTTATAATTATTACTTACTGAAAAACAAGGGATAGAGGGGTTAATAGATGGTTAAGTGATTAGGAACACTAGCTGCTTTCCCGGGTTCAATTTCCAGCACCCACTTGGCAGCTTACAACCATCTGTTAACACCAGTAGCTGAGAAAAAGACAGAAAAGCCAGTTGTTTCAGGGAAAGGTTCTGAGGAGGACAGGAGATCCAAAGGAACTACAGAGTCTCTGCTCAGCAAATCCCAAGGGCTGAAGAAACAGGACTCAGGATACCACTCCTCTTCTGCAGAGCGTTGCAGAATTGCATGAGGAGGTGAATGAGACCTTGGAAGATAGTCCAGTGGTCACAGGGCTGTCCACAGTGCTCTGAATGTTGGAGCTGGGAACTGTGTGAAGACAAAGAGGCTGAAAACATGGCTTAACTGTGCATACACACCGCTCATTAACTATTTATGTGACTTGCTTAGCATGTGCTTAATCACTGGACAGCACAGGAATAACAGATGTGCCTAAATCTCCCTGTATTCCTTACATAAAACCTCCCTGAGCTCTCCTGTTCTTCCTTCCCAGGAGGTCAGGCTCCTGGCATAGGACTTGAGAATTGGAGCAGTCCCCCTGTGGCTGGGGCGCTACGAAAGGGCATTTGTAGCCCCATGGTCCCTGTTTAGGTTCTGATGGCAGCTGGTACATCAGAAGCCACGACATGGCTTCCTAGTTCTGACTATGCCAAAGCTTTTGCAAAAAAGGCTCCTCAAACTTCCAGAGAGCTGAGATGATGTGGTTTTGGGTTTCTGTGCAGGTACCTTAGAGCAATGGTTATAGGGAGCTTGAAAACACACTGAGAGCCTGGCTCTCCTCCATACAAATTCAACCAGGAGCTGCGGGAGTGGCCTGGCTCCCAGGAGACCCCGGTGCAACCAGCTAGAGGGGCTCTGCTTTGAAGAAGCTGCTGGTGCACACGTCTTGTCTTGCTTCCTTCCTCTCAGCCTTTTTTGTCAGGGTCATCTTTTGCCTCAAAGCCTTTGAGATGGAAGAGACATTCCTTTTAGACCTGACTATTCAGGTCATGCTGGCTTCATAAAAATGAATTGAGGGAGATTTTCATCTTATTCTCTGGTCTCAAATAGTTTGAATAACAAAGGATGGACTTAGGTTTTGAAGGCTACTACTGCCCAGTTATAAGACAATGGAGGCCTTTTAAAAGAAGTATCTTTAATGAGCTTTCTAATGTATTTCACAGTTATTGCTCTATTCAGATGTTTTGCTTCTTTGGGGGCAAGTATGAGAACTGACATTTTGCCAGAGACTCAGCTTTCTCTAGACTATTGCCATAAATTTCCTAATGCAATGCTTTTATAATCTCCCACACTCCTCTACCAGCTGGGTGAGCCATCTCCTTGCTCCCTGTGATCTTGCACACCTAGACTTTTACAATGTCATTTGTGCTGATAATAATCACTGACGGTGTATTATACACATTTCTGACTGCTTGACTTGGACTAACTCATTTACTTCCCAAGGCAAATTCAGCCAGGGAGGTGCATAGATGCCTCATGCCTCATGTTACAAATGAATTCCTCAGCCTCAGTTGTGCAGAGGCATTAGCTGGCTTTTAGGTCATATGGTGGCATGTAGCTCTAATGTTCTGCCTGCTAACCTCTGTGTATGAGAGACAGAATAAGAGTAAGCAGTTAAGACTTAGCCTATTGTTTGATTATAATAATCCAGGGATCAAGTGCCTGTAATCCCAGAACTAAGAAACCTGAGACAGGAAGATTTTAAACTTGAAGTCACATAGTGAGACCCTGTTATTAAAACTAAGGGATGGAAAGACAGCTCAGTGGTAGAGTGTTTGCATAGTATATGCAGCAGGTCCTGGGTTCAACTCCCATTCTTGAAACAATTTAAAAGAACAAAGAAATAATAACAAAGCAGGAGTGGATTCCATGTGATCTATTCAGAGTTCTGTGGCCAGAGGGGACTATACGGGCACAGAGTAGCTAAAGATGGCATAGAGGCTATGACCTCTAACAATCAGGTGGATTTCATACGATGCAACACTTTTGGAGACTTGGTTCAAGGTCATTTAATCACTTAATTGCTTTGAATGGTCACTCAGACAAAGAGAGAGGCTTTTACAAAAACCACAGAGTGGACAGGAATTGATGCTGAAGAAACCCACAATTACTTAAAAGAGGGTGAGTGGCTGTGATCGATGCATGGCAATCACATAGCACAAACTTTGTATGATAAGATGCATTTTCAAAACTCTTGCAGCTGCCACTCTGCTGCTTCCACAGCAAGGCCCATCCTTACCTCTTTAGTTTGGTTCCAGAAAGTTTCTGCAATTAACATCAACTGCTTCTTAGCCACTGGCCAGCGTCCCTTCAGAGTGACAGTAGTGTCAGCCAAGTCACACTCCTTGCACACCTGCCCCTGCACCTTAGCCATGGCTGTTTCCACTGGCAAGAATGCCATGACTCCATTTTGGGAAATCTAAATGCTAAAAATGCTTCAAGGAAGCTGGACTTTCCATCCTTTCTCTGATTTCTCAGCCATGCCAACACTTAAGTATACCACGTGTGCTGGTCCTTTGTATGCATTGACTGGTTCAGTCTTCAAAGTAGCACTGGGAATTATGTTTTATTCTTATCTAGTTGGTTTGGTTTTGTTTTTGTTTGGCCTTGGGAGAACTGAAGTCCAATAATTTGCCAATATTTAGCAGCAGGACTGAGATTTGAATTCACGCAGTTTGGCTCCAGCCCTTGGCCAGTATCATCCATTGTGACCAGTATGTGATCTAGTGAGTTTTGAAATTTTCTATAAATCTCTACTTGACAAAAAGCTCCTCCCTAAATGGCTGTGGTCCTAGTATATCACTGTCTACATTATGACACGTTGAAACTACTTTCTGACTTGGTAGAATTATGTAGAGCTCTGTTCACAGAGCTTGTAACTGTTTTTTTGTTTTTTTTTTAAAGAAATATTGAGATCATCATGCTCGGTAGAGTCAGGAAGCATAAGGGGGGAAGGTTTTGCAACCATGATCTCTGCTGTTGAGATAATTACAATGTGGGTAAGGAGACTGGCTTCTGCTAAACACCCCAGGGAACCCACTGCTGATGAACCATCGAGTAAAAATTCAGCATGCCAGCAAAGGGGACAAAGTGGCAGACCTTTAGGACTCTTTAGGAGCCACATTTTAAGGTCTAGCATCCAAAGTATAGACCTTGATGCAGCATCACTGTTAGAAATACAGCATCCTAGGCTCTAAACAGATCCAGAGAATGAGAATATATTACCAAGATCCCCAGGAGAGCTGAGTGAATCCTGAAATCTCAGACGTGTTCTCCAGACCAAAACTTCAAGCTCACCTCCAGAGGCTCAAACTTAACTTGTTTGGACAATGTACTGTGAATTCATATTTAATTTAGTCTAATTTATTTAACTTTTTAATGTGTGTGCATAAGTCAGAGGACAGCCTCAGGTGTCATGCTCAGGAAGGCCGTCCACTTCTTTTGAGACTAAGACTCTCACTAGCCTGAAGTTCACCAGTTTGGGCATGTGCCGCCATAGCCACCTTTTTTATGTGGTTGTCAGGAATGTAACTCAGGTCCTCAAGTACTTTACTGACTGAGTCATCCCCCTAGACCCATATTCATGTTAAAGCAAAGCAAAACCTTTCCAAGTAATTTTTCCTTGCAGTCTGGGTCAGGGCCACAATCTAGATCATCTCAAAGAGGTTGATAAAATGCAAAGATAGAGGATAATGAGGGATGAGGATCTCAGCTCTTCCACTAATGAGCTATGTGACTTTGGGCATGGACCAATATCAACTGTAGACAACAAATTGGATTAATGACAATAAAACTGAGAATTAGAAAATAGACTCTTGGTGGGTGAAATGCCTGTGAATTCCAAGGGCTAGGCTGGAAGACCCACTGGCTTTTATACAAGCTCTCTGCAGGACCTTAGAAGTTGAATATTACACTAACCAGATTCTTTGCTTGGTAGGCAACATCTCTTACCTAGTGTTCAGTGTGTTTCAGACACTTTACCAAGCAGCGCCATATGTTTAAGTATTGCAAGTCTGTTCCATTAAATAGAGATGAGGCTACAGACAGGTGAAGTCACTTTCTCAGGGCTGTGAACTTGACATTTGGAGGTGGGATGTGGATTGAGGAGATCTGGCTCTGGAGTCCATTAAAGATACAAAAATACCTACTACTTACCAAGAGAGCTTACACACGGGGAGGAGGGCTTTGGTTCCAAATATGTGCATTATTCACATCACAACCATTGCTCTGAGCTCTTAGACACACTACTATTTTTCCCATAGTCCTCCTTCAGGAGAAGCTGTTTCAACTTTGAATTCAAAAAATCTTCACTTCTTACATACATACTCATTCATACAACCTGGTCCCTCCTACATGTAGGTCACTGACCCTGCAGCTCTCTAATTGGGCATCTTTGGTGTCTATTGACAGGCTCCTTAATTATGCCTACCCCAAATTCTTGTCTTTATCTTCAAAACCCAAGTAGGAAGAGAATGTTTCATTGGGACAGTCTGGCCTCCAGACGTCAGGGTGAAAGCTCATTGCTTTTCACATTAGCATTTCAAGGGTCATTCACTTCCTGGTCAGGGGAAGAGCTGAGGAACTCAGCCTTTCAGATTCTGCATGTAACTTACATCTTGGTATAAAGTATAAACTCCAGAATTTTCCCAAGACAGTCAAAGAAAGGAAAGGAACAGAGGGAGAGTATGGTGGTTTGAATAAGAATAGCCCCCATGGGCTTACAGATTTGAATGCTTGGTCACCAAAGAGTGGCTTTAGGAGGAAGGCCTTGTTGAAGAAAGTGTGTCATTGAGGGTGGCCTTTGAGGCCTCAGATGCTCAAGTCACACCCACAATAGCATGCTCTATTCCTGATGCCTTTCAGATCCAGATGTAGGGCTCTCAGCTACCTGTCTAGCACCACATCTGCCTACATGCCCCCATGCTTTCTACTGTGACAATAACGAACCATGCCTCTGAAACTGTCAGCCAGCCCCAATTAAATGTTTTCCTTTTTGCTATAATCATGGTGTCTCTTCACAGCAATACAGCACTGACTAAGACAGAGACACATGAATAAAGAGCAGATAAAAGGACAGAATAAGAACCAAAGGTTTGTGTTAGACGCAGGGCCAGGAACTCAGCCTTGCTCTTGCTGTTGCTCAGCACAGCTGCACAAAGCTATGTTTGAATCCACGTTCCTTGTGCTGCAGCTGACTGGGAGCTGCAGGAGGCTGCTGTCTTGCTCAGCAGTCATGACAGAACAAATCTCAGGGCTAGTTCCTGGCGGGTGAAGACGCCAGGTCAGGCTGTTCTGATCACTACCTGTCAGTCTAAGAAATTGGCTCTCTAGGGTTCTTTATGCCCCTCAGGGCAACATGGAGAGGGCAGCTCTGATCACTCAGAATTTTGTTCCCATTTAAGAAGCCAACGGCCATTCACAGAATGTGCCAGGTGGTAACCATGTTGGGTGCTGGGGACTTGTGACACACCAATCAATGCTTATAATGCCAAGAGGGCTCAGCTTCCTTTCAGAAACCACTGAGAACACCCTGGTGCTTACAGCCTCTCCAAATTTGTTTGTGACTTGGAGGAAATGGGGCAGAAGCCTCAGTAACCGCAAAATTGGTCTTTGCATTTGTAAAAATGATATTCTCTAAGACAGCAATCTCGAACATTAATCAAGTGTCAATCACTGACAGGAGTGGGAAATGGAGCTGTGTCTTTATTCAAGGCTTGTTTGGAGCGGAGCGAGGGCTGATTGAGGAGAAAGCCTGTTAATGGGTCTCAAACAGCACAGCAGGGGCAGAGAACAGGAGCCAGACCCTGGCTCCAGTGGCGGTTCTGCACAAGAAGGCTGTGCTCCTGGGCCTGCTTCCCAATCTCTAAAATGAAAGCAATGCACATCTCTCAGGTCACTGAGGGATAATATGCAAGGGCACATGGGAATAGCCTGGCTTTCCTAGGCTTTGCGCAGAAGCAACAGTCTATTAGACACACTCAATATGACTGGAAGAATAAATCTCCTCAGGAGTGGGACCTTTCTCTTGCCCAAGTGTTCACTTAGGATGTACTCAAATACACTGTCCCCAGACCAGGGGACGTGTCTGTCTGTTTCATTCTGGTGTCTCTGCTGCCAATTCGTACCTAATGGGCTTCCCTTTCTTCTCTTTCTTTTCTTCCTAGGCATTTTCCACTATGTTGTTATGTTCACTTCACCTTTCCAGCTTCAGACATCACCACTCTCAAAAGCCTCCCACACCTCCCAAATGGATGACCTAAACCTGAGACATCTCTAGGGGGACATCAAGAGCCTGTTTATAGCTGCTTGGTTTGTAACCTTCCAAAGTGTTAAGGCCACAGTAGCAAAGTAGACAAAAGATACATGACAGCTAAATGCAGCATAATCCTGCATTTAAATTATGTTTTCATTATAATTGACAAAATTATGTTTCCTGCTTTTGCTAATTTTGCTATATTATTCAAAAGAATATCTTTAATTTTAGGGCATTCATATTCAAATATTTAAGGCATAAGTAGATATAATACCTGAAACTCTGAAACAGTTTTGACAAAATAAACAAATAAGGTATTATATGCATCTACAAATGTGTCTGTATGTACATTATATTGCATTACTGTTGAAAGTTTTTTGACAATTTTATATGCACTTGTTTCCTGAAGAAAAATGCCCCACAGGTGACCAGTGTTGGGCCTCTCATTTCTTTATGTGAATGACAGCTCAGTATCTACTGAGTTTCTCATACCATTCCTCTGGCCAGATGAGGTAATAGCAGGATCTGGAAGTCCACCTAATTGAACCCTTCTAGAAGATGCTCAGCCAAGCCCAGTGCATGTCAGCACTTAGGCAGTGCTGGAGCCGGCTCTGGATTCTCTACTTCACACTATACAGCTGTGCAAGCACCAGACTGCAGAGGAGCGGAGTCAGTGTCTGTCCACTCCAGAGAGGCCACACTATAGACTGTAAGCAAGCTGTTCTCACCCTTGGATCTCGGGTTCCATGCAGCACTTGTATACTAACTGTTCTTAGATCTGCCTCTGTAAGCCTGACCTCTGCCTCAAGTCCATATTTTGAATGCCACTGCCAACTCCAGGCCACTAACAAGCACTGCTTATGTAACATGTCAAAACCAAATGCTGGATTCTTTCCTTCCCCTGCTTCTCCTTATCTTGGGTTCAGAGTTCATCCATTTCACTCAGTAATCAATGATTACTAGAATCAAAACAACACATACCCTCTTATTAATATGTACATTTCTGTGGTTTTAAGTACCAGCCAATAAAACAAATATAAATACAGTGTGAGGAGGAAGAAAAGGTAAAGGCCATTGAGAGGTGGGATGGCTCAGTGGTAAGCAATGCTGGAGACCTGAGTATGACTCTGGGAATCCCATGTGGCAGGAGAAAAAAGACTCCGCAAAGCTGTTCTGACCTCCACATATACACACAGAGAGAAAAGAAATACATACATAAATGTACACTGTTCTGACCTCCATATATACACACACAGAGAAAACAAATACATACATAAATGTACAAAAAGAAACAAGAGGGGCTGGAGAGATGGCTCAGTGGTTAAGAGCAGTGACTGTTCTTCCAGAGGACCCGGGTTCGATTCCCAGCACCCACGTGGCAGCTCACAACTGTCTGTAGTTCCAGTTCCCAGTTCCAGGCAAACACCAAGGCAAATACAATAAATAAAGTTTTTTTAAAAAAAAAAGAAAAGAAAACGAAACAAGGTAAAGAAGAATGATAAACTTTGCTCTAAGTTTGTTTTGATATATACTACATAGCCCAGGCAGACTGGCTCATGGCAATCCTCCAACCGCCAGGATTACAGGTGAACACCACTATGCCTGGAAAGAATGAAGATCTCTCTCTCTCTCTCTCTCTCTCTCTCTCTCTCTCTCTTTCAAGACTGGGTTTCTTTGTGTACCCCTGGGTGTCCTGGAACTCACTCTGTCAATCACGCTGTCCTTGGAATCAGAGATTTTCCTGCCTCTGCCTCCTGAGTGCTGAGACTAATGAACCACCACTACCTAGCTTAGAAATGAAGAACATTCAAAAGGCAGTTTGATGGTACCTGTGATTTACTTTTTTTCTTTCTTCTATAAAGATTTATTTCTTATTATTGACATGTTTCCCTGTGAATATATGCTGTATATTTGTGAATATATGCCACATGTGTGTGGCTGCCTGTGGAGGCCAACAGGAAAAGGTGTTGGATCCATTGGTACTGGAGTTACAGGTGGTGTGAGCCACCTGATGTGGGTGCTAGGATCTGAACTGGGGTCCCTCTGCAAGAGCAGGAAGTACTCTTTACCACTGAAACATCTTTCCAGCCATGGTTAACTTTCTTAACCAGCATCTGTATAGTTATTTTCCCTTTATTATGAAAGCTGAGGAGTTCCAGCCTTTGAAGTTGTGACTTGTGGTGTAAGAGCAGAGGTCAGGAAGTTCATAGCTGTCACTTTGAGGACAGAGCCACTAAGAAAAGCTGGAAACACCCCCAGAGTTAAGGACAAGATAAAGCATCACTTGAGCTGTCAATGTGAATCATTTCAGGGCTTCTCACGTGGCAGGTCTGGGATAGTGGCAGGTCTGGGATAGGCCGGCATTCCTGCCACTTCTACCAGGTTCAAGCCCACTGTTGAGAACCATGTTAGCTGAGTTCCAGACACATTATCCTTTAAAATGGCGCAGGTCACAGGGTTTCCTTCTACGCTATGTAGTTTTCATGCACCTATACCACCAGGCTCTGCAAGAATCTACCAGCTGTTCAACACAGGAGCCCTATGTCCTCCCCGCAAATGCACTTAGAACAGTGTGCACAGACCGCGGGTGCTTCAGGAGGTCTGATGTGACTTCAAGGAAGTCCCACTTTTCAGTTGCAAGGTCTCTTCTGCATTAACCTGTCAACATTTCAAGCAAAATATTTTGCAATGGCGAAAAATGGAATTTTCTATTTATGATCATTCTTTTTTAATGATCGTTGTAAATAACTAATTAAAATCTGTAATGGTTTGTCCACTGCTTCTTGAAACAAAGCTGTCATTTGACAGGGTCTCTTCCTGTTTGTCTCTTCCTCAGTTTCCTGTGGGTTTGAACCTTGCCAGTCACTAGAATATGGAATACTAGTGAGGAGGTAGGTGAGGGAGGGCAGATCTTTATGCAGCTATAACACATGGAGGCAAAAACTGATTACGACACATCACATGACAATTTTTCACATGTACTACAGTGAAGAAAATGTGACACACCCAGCACCCCAGAAAGGCCCAGATAGCTCCTGCTTCTGTGTCCAGTGCTTAAATGTGAAATCTAGGGGGCAGAAAAACTGGAAAGCACAAAGAGTTCTGAAGGGGGGATGCTAAGAGCAATATGGAACATAAATCATGGCTAGAATCCCATAATGGGCTGAAGTTCTTACCACTCCTGTGGCCTTTGACTTGACTTTGGTAGGAAATTTAGTGCTTTTTTTCCACAGAACTAAACACATAAGCTTGCCTAGAGGTTGAGGCTGAAGAAGATTCCAGAAAGAGAAGTTGCAGTTACAGTACACAGCTAAGTGACAAGACACGCATGGCAAGGTGGCTGCAGCTCCATCTCCAGTTCTCCTGAGAAGTTCTTTTGTGGCTTATCTAGGTTAGCAACCTGAAGGGCAGAGAATTCTGGGAAATGCGCCAGTCTTGCTTCGTGGACACTGGGTTTCCAGCTGGGTTCCACATTAGGACATGGTGGCACTTTGGCTTCCCGGTCTCCTCCAATGTGTAGCTGGGACTAAGAAGCTCTATCATTTAAGAAGCGATGCAAACCTCATTACTGAGTGCTGGGTCCTGAGAAGACCAGTTCTACTGGCTCTTTGGAGTGCCACATGTCCTGCTTGTCTTTTCCTTCGGCAGATGGTGGCCAGGACCTTGCACATATCCTAACCTTTCAGGTTGTTTATTCCTGAGGCTCTCACACTGTGTTTCCCAGGGTCTTGCCTTCCCCATCTGCTTTGTCTCATAGCAAATGCAGTCATAGCCCCATGGTCCTCAGCACAACACCTATGCCCTGCATGACTGACCCCTGGGCGACCCTTGCTAAGTGAATTAGGAACACGAAGTAGAAAATTCTACAATCACCCTGATGCCATCAAGGTTGTGGCATTTTCACTGTTAAGCTTCTAAATGAAGCAGTTCTTTCTTGTAGGCACAAACTCCTGAAGTGATTATATACAGCAAAGAGGTCCTCACACACTGAACTGCTACAAAATAGCAATAGGGCTGGCCAGAGCATGTGCTGCAGGCTGGAAGGTGGCTGTGCTGCAATGCTGAGTCCTCAAAGATGGCTGGAAGAGAGGCCATCATAGTACAGGAAGCAGGAATAAACAGGGCTGGGCAGGGCTCTGGCTCAAGCCAGCTCTGCTGTGTTAATAACAACATCAGCTGAGGGAACAGATGGAAAGCCATGCCCACCTAGCACTGACATGGGTTAGGCTTTGGTCCCAACTCTGGTCCCCACGCTCTCCAGGAAAGTGCCTTTATTCACTCCATCTCCCCAGCCCTGGGGAGGACATCTGAAATGATCTCTGCTGAAAGATGAGATTAATATGATAAAAAAGGCTTTGGGGGGGGGGGGACAGCTGCTATTGCAGAGGATTCAAGACTGGGTTCCAGTACCCATAGGTGTGTCTCACAACCATCTACAGCTCCAGTTGTACAGGATCTGATGCCTTCTTCTGCAGATGCTGGGAACATATATAGTACACATACATACAGGGGAAAAAACAGTCATACACATAAAAAAAATCTAAAAAAAATTAAAGGCCTTTGGGATAAACTTGGACTCCCCCCCCCCTCATTTTCTCCCTCCCTCTGTTCTTCCTTCCCTCCCTCCTTCTTCTTTTAGCTTTTTGAGAAAGAATCCCAAGTATCTCAGGCTGGCCTCAAACTCCTGATCCTCTGGCCTTTCCCTCCTGAGTGTTGGGGTCATAAGGCTGCACTGTTATGACAGTTTTGACTTTGGGTTTTCTGCTGCTGATGTCCCCATGTCCTCTCTGTTACAGTGGACAGCAGAACAGTGGAGTCACCACATTCTGAATGCTGTTTCTGCAGAGAGAATCCTTCTGAGAACCACAACAGAAAGTCTTTCATGGATCTGTAGGTAGACCTTGCCTAAAATAGACAGAAAGCTTGGTAAGCGTGGGCAGTGGATCTTTGTTCTCTTTATCTGCATTCCCAGCAAAGTCTAGTAGAAACCGTGCTGGATATGGGGCTCCAAAATTCTTCCCCTCAAATGCCATTTTGTCCATTCTCCATCTCAAATGGCTCCTCCAGTTAATGGGACTGTGTGCAGTACAATTAAGAACATATGTGGGAAACTCCAGGCCCGGGAGTGCAGTGCAAGAGAGAGACTTCATACAAGGCTGCACACTGACTGTCTTCTTTGTCAAACTGGGAAGTACAGAGTGGAAGGATTGACATGCAGTGGTAGAGATGAGATTATCAAATATCTCCAGGACAACGAAAAGTGACACTACCCACCTTGGTCAGTTTGCACAGTGCCTGCCAGTCTGGCCCCTTGTTGAAGGTCTCCATTTGTCTACCCAACACATGTTTACTGATTACCTACTATGACAACTGAACGCTGGCAAAACCAGACCAAGCCTCTATTGGCATCATCATCTAGCCCATTTATTTATTCCTAAATATATGTGGACTCAAGTTCATGCGAAAACAGGAACAACCTCCGGGCAACTCAGCAAAAGCGCCATAGGTTGGATTTTTGTGGGATTCTAGATTTCAACCTAAATATATTAACAAGTTCTGATGAACGATAATAAGAAGTAAAAGAAAGGGAAACTTGTGTCCTTCCCCCTGAGGCCCTCCCTGTGTACCACCTCAGGCTTCCAGGCTCATTCATTATGACCTGACTCCCTACTGAAATGCCCTCCCAGCTTACTAATACCTGGGGGGTGGGGGGGGGCAGGAATCTTCATCTAATGTGGATGGAGGCCTGAAAGGGACTGTACACAAGCTGGTCAGAAGCTGATTCTACAGAAGACACCAAAGCCACGGCCTTCAGATAGCCACTTCTTACAGCCTGGCATTTGAGAAACAAAAGAGGAGGAAGTAAGTTCTGTCAGTAAAAATGGGTCCCCAAGCAAATTTTGTGCTAAGAATGAATATAAAAGTCAAGAAGGGTATGGCAGTGAGCAGGAGGAAGTCCTTTGAGGGTCTAGTTTTGACTTAGGGAAGGAGGCAGTGCAGGCTATAGAAATAACCACATAACAAGCCCAGAGGAACATGGATGTTTATGGCAGTCACAGCTCAAAGAAGACCCATGCACTGGCTTCTTTCACCTCAGGACTGACCTCAACAGCTGAAAAAGCCCACTAGGGAGCTTACACATGAGCTTACAATTTCCTCTCAGTGAGAGAAGTATTTTATTCTGTGTTGCCACTCCCAAAACCAAAATTCTTAAAAGAGGGGCCATGAGATCCCCAGATGGACTCCATAAAAGAAACACTGTGGAAATAAGGTGCAGGCACTGAAAATCACACAGAGCAGAGGAACTACGTTTGGCAGAGACCTCCATGAGCTACCCAACTATAAAGACACAGAACTGGGCCAACCCCCTAGGCTAGAGTGTATCCAGACACTAGTGGTCAGCGCTTCCTCTGAAGGAGCCGCTTAGTCTTAAAATTCAGGGCTGGCCACCCAGAGCAGAGCCTTAGACACTGGGCCGCTCTTCGCTTGTTTACACACCTTGGTCCGGTGTATTTGGTCTTGAGACAGACACTGTAGCTCACACTGGCCCAGAATTCTCACCAGCCCCCCTCTTGAAAGCTGGAATAATAGACATGAACCACCACACGTAGCTCTTTATAAGCCTGTCTGTCTCTTATCATTGTAAGGTTCCTTTCCTTACAACAATGATCTATTAAAGACTGTGCCTTGGGGCTGGAGAGATGGCTCAGTGGTTAAGAGCTCTGACTGTTCTTCTGGAGGGCCCTGGTTCAATTCCCAGCATCCACATGGCAGCTTACAATTAATTGTCTGTGACTCCAATTACATGGGATTGGATACCTTCACCGCAATGTACATAAAATAAGTAAAACAGATTGTGCTATCTAACCTGCAGTTTCCAACATGGCCATTCACACTCAATTTTAATGTTAATATCACCTGAAACCCATTCTGTTTCCTAGCCATGTTATTCAGGATGATACAGCCCATGGTCTGTATTATTTTCTCGTGATTGTGTGGGTCAAGGCGTCCTTCAAATTAGAGATGATAAAGCAGGGAAGGAGGCTAGATCAGAGGGTCTTCTGTGGCACTAGTGATGTGTGTGTGTGTGTGTGTGTGTGTGTGTGTGTGAGAGAGAGAGAGAGGGGGGGGGAGGGAGAGAGAGAGAGAGAGACTGACTTTCTGGATTAGAAGTGGCCAGGGAAAAGCTCTGTAAAGTCCTCAGTAACGATGACTCCAGCGGGAACACATCTATAATGAGTGCTGGCTTACATGAAGCTCCAGGGTCCAGGATTGTATACATTAAGTTTCATCACACATGAATACATAATAAGAAGAGGCTGATGCAGCGGAAACCTACAGAATCTAAACCAATAACCAGACTCACCAAATGTACAGAATATAAGTTTACTCAGGGTTTGGAGCAAGAAAAAGCAAGTGTCCCTTTCTCTCATCTCAGCAGGCGGTCCCACAAGCACAATTATCAGTACTTTTGAACGGTCTCATCAAATAGTGACTTAATAAAGAGCCCGTCTACTTAACAGTGACTTTTAGACACTCCTAATAAGCTCAGGGTCCTAAATTATATTACCAAGCCATAGCATCCACACAGTGGACAAAAGAAGTGAGTTGTGCAGGTAGGGGCTTTCACTGTTTAAAATTAAACATTCATGGGGTGGATTCTGATTTTCAGAGGGGACAAAAAGTTCCAAAACAGAAATCTGATCAAAAAGGACACAGTGTTAAGGTGCTTTGCGAACTCCATAGGCTATTCCAATTATCTTCAACATTTTATTAGGAGATTAGGTGTGTGGGCAAGGAAGGGCCTCAACCAAGCAGAGAGGAAGATGAGAACCTAGGCCTAACTGCCCACAGGCTAGTGCTCTGTTCTCATTTCCTTCCTTGATTCTCCCAAGAAAAGAGCTTGTAAAAGAAAGCAGCCCTGCAATGCTGCCTGCCAGCTCACAGAGGGGAAAGGTGGGGGCAGGAGGCTCAGGGAGGCAGAAGGCACCACATGCAAATTTGACAGGCAGATTTCTTTCCTAGGCTCAGGAGTTTTAAAAATCTGCTTGCAAGACTAAGTTCCTGCCCTAGGAGTGTAGATGGTAAAAGATTTCCAACCCTGATTTTACAGTGCTCTAGGGTACAGCCAATGATTCCAATGTGTGCATTTAAAATTCTCAAAGCCAAAGTGATCTCAAGTCCTGTTCACTGAAAGGGTGACTATCAGTCAGATCTCCCTCACCTTAGCTACCATCCTAGTGCACCATTCTAAAAGGCGTGGTAAGAAGCCCTTCGTGGCACCTCCTCCTCTACCTGGCCTGGGAGATAGTGATACTCAGGTGATTCAGGTCTAAGCGCTTCTCTCCTGCTTCTAGGAGCAGCCTCCTCCACCTCCCCAAGAATTCCAGAATTTTCTGAGCCCTTTTCTCTCCCTGCCCCCTTCCCAGCCCTTCTCTGAGCCTTCTCCAATCCTTTCTCTGAGCCCAGCAGAGCCGTCTGCAGGGAATCCAGAGCTTATCAGGGGAATAAACCTATTATGGCTTCTATCAGCTCATTTCCTATGCCTGGAGAGCTGGGATAAGTGTGCTGCATGCAGTAAGGCATTTAATCCTCATGCGACCTCTCCAGAAAAGCATGAGATACTCATTTTCCACCCCCCAAAAAAGGTTTAAGCTCAAGTGGAGACAGAGTTAGCCAAGGTGAGCTGAGCTGGGAACTCAGCTCCCAGTCTGGTTCTGGAAGATCTGAGTGGTCACTGGAGATTTGGCTTCCTGTTTCTGAACAATAGAAGGTCCAGAGTGCTGCATCTGTTCCTGCAGTAGACTAGAAGGCCATTCAGGGCTACATCCCAATTCTGCTGCCCCATCACACAGCCTCAGTAGTAGTCCCTGGTCTGCAGGACTTGGGCCTACACTAAGGACTGTGCTAGTGATGGATGAGCCACGCCCTCAATATACTTCCTTGTCAGTCAATCTAAGGCTATCAGCTCAAAGGCAACCACTGTAAGACCGATCATATCAACAAGAATCCTTGATTTGGGAGATGTGGAGAAGATGGAAACACACACGCTGCTATCCTTATATTAACCACATGCTCTTGAGCAATCCTTGCTGAAGACCAAGGGGTACTCACCCCCCTTACAAACCTCATTGAAGGCATCCTCTTTTTTCTTTTCAGACTTGATCCCAGGGAAATGCAATGAGGCCATGGGTCACTGCCCTAGGCAGATTAATACTGCTCTCAGGAAGAGCAGGTTATGAAGCAAGAATGCCCTACAGCTTGGTCCTTTTGCATGTCTGTTTCTTTCTCCATTTTTCAGTCAAATGGTGATAGTCCAGAAATTTTTAACAAGAGATCAAACAATTGAGTCTTGAAAGTTCAGCTCCAAAACTGTGAGCTATACAAGGTACCCAGACCAAAGTATTTGTTATGACTATAGAAAAAAAGGATGAAGATATTCATCAATTCACACCATATACTATCAATTGCTATGTGGAATGAAAATATTTACTGGGTTTTTCACTCTAGTCTGTTCTTACCACACACACACACACACATACACACACACACACACACACACCCCAGTACCTAATACAACCAATCATATTTGGAGTCCTGGAGTGAAGAGGAATATTCAAATAGCCAAGCAATTTTATGTATTTGTCAAGCTTCTTAATCAAAGTCATCTATAAGATGTCAGATGTTGGCCCATGTCCAGCCACTTATTCTCAAGGCCTGTATAAACTGGGTAGACCGTGGGCCTCCACATAGGCAGAGCAGCCAATCAAAGGGCTGGAAACTTCAGCCATCATATACATGTGACTTACCCCAGGAGAGTGGCAGTGGCAGGGAGGAGGATGTGAACAAAGAAGAAAAAACCTAAACACCGCAGAGATGTGTGTGGCAGGGTCTCACACCACAAATCTAGGCCTGTACCTACAGGCCTTAATCCTACCAGAACACAGGGGGTTAAAGATAAAACAGCTTTTGAAACTAAAACCAATTATCCATGGCAATTTATTAAATAAGGAAGGTTTCTAGGCCTTATTAAAATGAATGCTTAGTGTATTTTCTTAGCCTCAGACATTCGCTTCTTCACTTGTCAGTACCTGCTGGCAGCCACTGGAGGAATTGCACCAATTTTGCTGTATGTGCAAATCAATTTGATTTCTCCCCCAAGACAAAAAATCAGTAAAGTGATTAAACTATAATGAAGGCATGTCATTGACACTGCAGACATGAAGGAGCTGCGGAGGAACGGCTGTGAGATGACCAGTGACTTCCTTCTGTCTGGGTTCAGAATCTTTTCAGCATCATCTTTCCCGACCGTCCAATCAACATGGGAGGCTAGGGTTAGGATCCACCAGCTTCTCCCCTCTCTTTCAAGTCTCTGGCGATCTGGCTTCCTTCTGCTCACTTGCACTAGATTCTTATGTATTAATCTGTCCATCCATCTACTTGTCCACCCATCAATTCATCCATCCACCTGCCCATCCATCTACCCACCCAGTTATCCATTCAGCCATCCCTCTACCCAGCTATCTATCCATCTACCCACCATCCATCCAATAAATATTTGTGAAAGACTCAATGTACAGACATTTAGAGAGTGATAACATATATTTATGTCTTGTTTTACAGTCAACAATGCTTTTGTACACATTACTTCATGAAATTATCACAATGACCATATGAGGTGGCTGTTATTATCATGGGTTTATAGACATGGACACAGATTCTATCACTAAACGACAAAGCTAGCAGGTGGCAGGGTCTGGACAGAAATTCAGGTTTTCATTCTGTTATCTGTTAAAAATTCTAACAGTACTCTTTGAGAAACTGGTCTGTATAATTTTTCTATTTGTCTTGTTACTAACTAAATGCCATGATCCAATCAACACGTATAGGCTCTGAGGAGCATAAACACCGAGTTTCTGCCCTCACAGAACTTGTGTTGTAGTTAGGGAAACAGACATTAAAGCATATGTTCATACAATAAATATTTGTTTTCAACCAATGAGGGAAAACTAGTCTGGATGTGAAAATTAGGTATTTTTTCAAGAGGAAGTAATCACTAAGATGTATTCTGGAGGATGAATCAGAGTTTGGGGAAGAGAAGATGAAAGAAAACCATCGCTAGGGAGGGAGAAGCATGTGCAAAAGCCCTATGGCAGGAAGAAGACCCAGTGTGCTGAAAATTTCAGGCCCGGTGCACTGGCGTATGGGAGGAGCCTGACGCAGGCTGTGGTTAAGACCACACAGACCTTGAAGCCATGATATTGGGTTCTAGCTTTAATTTAAGAGCAACAGAAAGCTCCAAGTCAAGAGAATGGCATGACCAACTCTGGATTCTGACTTAGGTGTGCAGAATGGGTTGTAGAGGGGCAAGAGGGAAAGCAGGGAAAGCAGCTGCAAGGCGTTGGTAGTTTTCCAGGTGAAACGTGATGGCAGCTTGGACCTGGGTGGAGGTGGTAGAAATGGAGAGAAGAGCCCACAGGTGCCCCCTGCTCTGCTCAAGCCCACTTCCTCTCTAGACCCTGTCACCAGAGTGTGCTCACGAATTCGGAGTATATGGAAGCTTGTCCACAATTCAGAGCTTTCTGCTGGAGTCTTCTCTTCCAGGAAGCCTTCCGCAGACAAAGCCAGTCCTGCACGGTCTTTCGGAAGCTGTGCGTATCTTCTGCACTGCGCATGCTCACACCTGACGCTGTTCTAGGGCTTGGCGGCTCTCTGCTCCACTCCAGGAGATGCTTGCATTTCTCTTGCTGTCTTGCTTTCTCCCTTTGGAAAGTAAATGCTTTGTTGGCATTTGCTGAATGGTATCAACAGGACGCCTCTGGAAATTACATTTGTCAATGATTGCTCATGCCAATTGCCTTCCCCCACCACATTAAACACTGGCCGCTTACATCTGTCTTCATGATCAGGTTCTAGCAAAACGCATGTCCTAGTTTCCCCGTTATTTCCTCTAAGCTCGTTTCCATATTTTTTTTTTTCCTAGCAGAAAGTCATTTCAGGGGGAAAGGAGTGGGGTGGAGAAGGGGCAGGAGTGTAATTAAACAGGGCGGTCTGACTGGAATTCCTATACCTTTTAATGGGGTATTTGATTAATCCTTTCCACAGGCCCCATTATTCATGCTGTGATGAAATCTCATTTTATAGCTCTTAATACGTGGACCCAATTTATCCACATCACATTGTATTCTAATACTTGTCACCCAAGTTATTAGCTCTCTCCTTCCCATGTAAAACCATCAGTGAGCTCGATTAGCTTGTTCCCGAGGGATGATGGGGAGATAAGAGACACAGAAAAGATGGCCACCAAATGGCTTGGTGTCCTTAGAGCACTGCTAAGCAACCAGGGTGGAAGCTAGGATGGTCAGGGTGGGCCCACTCCCAACATTAGAAAAGCTCCCAGTAGGACCCAGGCGCCTCTCTGCAGCTGAGTCAACTTCCCAATGGGACCATTTTGGTGTCTTCCTGATTTCTTCCTCCCTGAGCCAGAATGCCCTCTTATTCTAGGACACCTTTTATGTTAGCGTTCTGGCCTCCTGAGCACTGAAAAGGACAGGCCTGAAGCTGGCTGTTGCTCTTTCCCAGCAGAGCTGGCGGGCTCATCAGCCTTCCCCTTCTTCCTCCTCTCAGGAACAAATCAGGCACTCACAAACAGCTTCAGTTCATTCTGGGCAAGTCACCTTCTAGACCTTCACAGAAGAAGAAAGGGGCCTGCCTCAGTGCTTGCCTGCTCCCTTTCTTCTCTCTAGCTACATGGTCCCAAGGACCACAGTCCAGTCCCTTCACCTTTATGCCGAAGCTCTACCTATTGTTCTGAAATTCTGAGCCTGGCAAGAATGTATGTGTGCAAGAGGCTCACTGCTAGGCAGATGCTCTTCTCCTGTGACACAGAGCCTCATTACCCCACCAGGTATACATGCTGTAGTTACAGAATCATTTCTCTTTTTTTTTAAACCTTTATTTATTTATTTGCCTTGGTGTTTTGCCTGGAATTGGAACTACGGACAGTTGTTAGCTGCCATGTGGGTGCTGGGAATCAAACTTGGGTCCTCTGGAAGAGCAGACAGCGCTCTTAACCGCTGAGCCATCTCTCCAGCCCCTACAGAATCATTTCTAACAAACACACAAAAGCAAAGTGGCAGTGTGCCAGTCCTGAGGCTTTCTCTCTCTGCTCTAGGGAGGGTCAAACACTGCATTATGTGAAGAGGCTTGAGGTACTGACAGCAAGGAATTGAGAGGCTTGTAGTCCATAGCCAGGGAACTGAGCCATCAAGGGAACAGGTCCCCAACTTTGGTCATGTTTTCAGCTGATAGCTTGATCATGACCTCATGAGAGATCTGGAGCTCGAACCACCTAACTCTCTGCTAAATGTTGAGACTGTTTGTTGTACAGCAATAAATTACTCATACACACTGTCTACCTCTGACAAAGGTCCCTAATGATTTCCTTCTTAGATTCCACATCATCTCCTTTATGTTCAGGGAGTCTGAGCTGCATAGTATTCTTGACTAACCTGTTCCTGGCATCTCTAGTGTGTCCATACATCCCCACAGTCTCCCTAGAAAAGAAGATAGAGGGAAAAGTTCCCTGAGGCCTGGGCTTGGAAACCCACCCCCTTGCTTGCCATCCTGAGTGACATCCGGCATTAGGAAAATGACTTTCTATAGAGGGCAGTCTTCTTTGGCCCATAAAAGTTCCTCCTGTTTCTGAATCCTGGGGCCAAATGACATCAGTCAGGCCTACAGCCAAATGAAAAGTTTTGCAAAACGTTAACTTTCGTTATTACAGGCTCATCTCCTGTATCCTTTCTGCCCACATGTAGTGTCTGAGAAAGGTCACGTCTTGTTTTGACTTTGCAGTTAAATGCATCTGACACAAGGTGGAGGCTCCAAAATTGGATGGGGATGTAACTAGACTTTCATGATGCAAGGTGTACTACTGTACTCCAGCATAGCCTGTCATGAGGGAATTGGCAACTTGGATCTCCATCTCTTATAGTACACAATGGAGACAATGTATTCTGTTTGTCACTCCCTCATCCTATGTTTGTGTGTGTGTGTGTGTGTGTGTGTGTGTGTGTGTGTGTGTTTTGTATCCTAAGCCAGCCTCAAACATAAAATATAGCTGAAGATGACCTTGAATTTCTGATCTTCCTGTTTCTAAATATTAAGATGATAGGAATGTGCCATACCACACACAGTTAAGGCAGTGCTCAGATTAAACCCAGAGCCTTGTGCTTGCTAGACAAGCATTCTGTTAACTGAGCCACATCCCCAGCCTACTAGATAGATGCATTTTCTGATTAAAAGGAAAAAAAAAAACCCAAAACCAATAACACCACCAAAAACCAAGGTAATTTTCCATTTGGTAAAATCCCCAGAATTTCCTTTTACAAAATCTACCTCTGTTCTGGGAGGCCAATTCAGATGCCAACAGGCATTGAGTTGAACCTGGGAGAGGGAATAAGTCACCTGAGTAGTAAAGTGCCTGTGCAGCAGTGTCTTCAAAGCATTCATTGTCTCTAGACCAGAGGTACCAGTGTTAGCAGGGACCTTGCTAGACATATGCACATATTCATATCCCAGGCCCATGGAAAGGCAAACTCAAACTCACTATCTCTTCTGGGTATTCTGATGTATGTCTAGGGGGTGAGAAGCCCAATTGAAAGATCAGACCTTAGCTTATCAACTCATCATTCATTCATTCAAAGGACAGTGACAGAGTGCCAACTATGTCACGCGCTGAGTTTCAGGGCAATGACAAGACAGTAAGAAATGAAGCCTTCACTGGACAAAGCCTATCAAGGTTGGGGGAATTCAAGGATGCAAATTCAAGGCCTGGGAGTCACAGGTAAATCTTTCAGTGGACAGGAGGCACACCAACAGTGTCCCCTATGATCATCCTGACAACACATGTAACCTTTCTAAAATCAGTGACGTATCTTGTACAGCTTGTTCAACTTCTAAACAAAACAAAAGAAAAAAGATCACATGATTCTAGCATGCAAGATGATTCTAGCCCACATGAAATACATGGCCAGTTTAAGAACCGGCTGTGGCATATACTCATCTTTTAATAAACCAGTTGTCAATCCCTATCTAGGAAGTAGGAGTTTGTCCCTCCTACTATTTTTCAAGTCTAAATAAAATCTGGCAGCGAAGGTGAGTGGTGTGCTTCTTGTACTCACTCCACCCTTCCTCCACTTTACAAGCAGATGTAACAAACACAGAACCAGCAGGTGAATGACAAGCACAAGAGACAAGACCAGCAAATCCAGATGCAGAGATCACATCTGTGCACATGCCCAGCCACACACAGCCCTTTGGTGGGAGCACATGGCCTACTTGTACCACACAGCTTTGACTCACAGGGGTGTCACATACTAGTCGCCCAGATACTGATAACTGGCTCAAAAGGCCTTGGCATCTTTCTGAAAATAACCTGGTGCCTTTTCATAGCCATATAATCTAAAGCCCATGGAGTTGAGCAGAAAACCCATTGGTATCTTTCAAGCTGCCCTAGAGGTTGCAACTGGAGGAAATTTAAGCACATCTATCTAACTCACCAGCTTTCCATAATCAAGGCTTTTAAAAACAGAAAGTCCAACCCCCTCTCTATTTTTAATTCAGGAATGCTTGTTAGCTTTTGCTGAGACATTGATTTGATTAGTAGCATTCTGTGGAACTACAAACACGAAATGTTGAGCTCACAAGCAGATGATTCACTTCAGGGTTCTGAAATGAGAAATATACCTATCAATGGCACACTGGAAGCTGGGAGATTCTGAGAAAGCATTTCCTGCCTGCATATAAATAGGACAAGCAATGAAGAAATTTGCTTATAGCTACAGTCATAAAACCAGGGACCACCCCACTAGTTCTTTACACACAAGGCTTTTGGGAGTAGATGCTCCTGCATTTGGACACCCATATGCTATCTCATTTGTCTACCTGTGACAGGGACAGTGCTGGAAGAGAATCAAAAGATGACAAATTGCTTCTGGTTTTAAAGGAGCTGTTCAGGCTGGGTGCATGCCGAGGGGGTTGGATTTTGTGCTAGGAGCCAACATTTCTTCCCATTATATGATCACATTTTGGCAAACATCCTCCAACAAATCACTGTTGTCTCCTTTCACCAATGGACTGCAAGATACTTGCTCTATGAGTCTGAAATGACAACTTCCTAGCCATGTGTGCAGCAGAGGGCAGACCACCCTACACTGTACAGAGGGAGGACCCCGGAATAAAGCAAGGTTCTAGACCACAGGAAGTTTTCTCTGCTGGAGAAGGAGATAGAGAAAGGGGAACTTGCTTGTAGGATTTCAAGGCTCAGGGAAATGCAGCGTCAGTCAACCACTCTGAGAAAAAATTGACTTGCATGACTTAAGTAATAAATAGTAAGTGTTTAGGATGCTGGTCCCTGGAATCTACTTTGGGGGAAACAGGCACCCCTAATATTCTAATATCCCTAAAGGCAAGAAGAAGATACACTGGAGTTCCAGTATGGTTCATCTGAGAAAAACAGCTCTAATACCTCTCCTCTCTAGGCAGCTGGTAGGTCATCAAAGCCTGGTTATCATTCTAGGTACAGCCCTTGTTCCTTCCCCAATCTGAAAATAACATGGGACTTTTTCTTGTACACAGCCTTTATGTCTAAATCTAAAGTCTGCAGGGCTTGGGTAGAACATCTTGCATATCTTAAGCCTCTAGGGATGAGCTTCTATTGGTCCCACTACCCGTGTATCAGCCTCTACCATGTGTAGGACCCCAACAAGCCAAAGACCTCACCATGTTCTTGCACTCCAATGCCAGGCATTCTTCTATGCTACAGTCCCATCTGTTTATCTTTCTGAACACCTCTACAAGTCAGGTACTTTATTAGTCCCATTTTATAGATGAGAAAACTAAGGCATAGAGAGGCTGATAGGTTGGCAGAAGTGCCTTAGAATCAGAGACCAAATAAAGCCTAGGCATTGAAGGCTCAGACTCATTCCTAATTCTGTGCCCATCTCTCTAACCTAATGCCTTTCACACACTGCAGCTGGAGCCCTGAAGAACACTAGCTGACTGGGATCGCCCCTGCCCCTCCTCCTAATCCTTTAGAATCCAGGGATGGGTGCTAGGGACAGACACTTGTCCCAGCCTCCTATTCCTATACTCAGACCAGACTGCAGAATGCCATCTTGTGCTTGTTTGTGCAATCCGCCATACAGCCAGAGACAGGCTCGAGGATGGTCTCTGTTCGCTTGCTTTCACAGCTCAGCACTGTGCCCCTCCCTTCCCAGTCTCTGACCATGCTCCTGCACGCAGCAACTGATGTTTCCCATCTAACCTCATTATCTATTTCATCTACAGATGCCTATTTTCCACGTGGCAGCAAGGCATATTTTTAGCATAAGCTACATGTCAAGACAACTTCAGATTTATCATTTCTAATAATAACCTTGAAGCAGAATCACAGTACCCATTCCACAAATGGGCAAACAGAGGCGGGAGGCCACAGCAAACTCACAAGGCCTCAGACTGCCATGCTTGTCTGTCATATATAATTCTCTCCCTGGACTGTTTCCCCTTAACTTCCTGTTTAACTAATCTGAGTCCTGGGGATGGGAGCATTGTCAAGATCAAGATGTATCTGCATTTGTGCTGGGGCTTCAGCATACTAACTAGCAGCTCTGAGCTCTGCTGGCAGGGGTGCTGATGCCTAGCTTTCTGCAAACCCCTTCTCATTAGTAGGTTTACATGCACAAAGCACTTAATGGCAGCGTTTTGGTCTGCATCTTTTGCTTATCACCCAGTTGCAGCTAATCAGCATGGTAAACGAATTGAATTCATTCTCATGCAGAACATAACCAGCTGCCTGCAGTTCCTGCTGAAACTTTGGTTCTGATGGAATCTTCAGGCTAGGAAATAAAGGAACAGATCAGAACCTCTAAAGCAGACTAAGGTTTCCTCAGCCTTACATCACTGGAGCATGTTTCTTAATAGTTACTATAGAGAGCTCAGATTTCCTGTGAGGGAGTGATACATAAACTAGACAATGTGTCCTTTTGTTGCATTAGAAAGTCCTGCATTGGAAGTTGTGAATTTAAAAATTTTTCTAAAGGTGCTTGCCTCCCAGAGTAAGCCTGTTGTTTTTCCTACTGCTGTGCATTTTGTTGATGGAAAATGCAAAAAGGAGGTAATAATAGTGAGAGAGTCGGGATATGAATTGTAACCCAGGTTCTGCCTGTTAATGTTGTGACATTAGTCTCTGATTTTTCTCCTAGAGCTTCAAATTCTGCAAAGTTACCACTTCCTTGTGTGTTCACTGCTTTCTTCTCTAAGTCCAAATTCACAAACTGTGGGACAGTGCTTGTGTGCAGCCAGCAAGAGCCTGTGACAATGTAATGGCTTCCTAATGTAAAGGCAGCACACCAGGGGCTCACTGCTGTTTTCAGAGGAGCTATTTTCCAGAGAGACACTGTTGAGAGGTGGCACCAGACAATGTGACCATGGAAGGCATAGTCTATGTGACAGCATCAAAAGCAGGCAGCAGCAGCATCATCAGTGTCCCAGAGTCTTTATCTCATCACCCAGCATGGTGCTTGGCTTGTCATGGGTGTTCAGAATACCAGACAAATCAAAGACAAAGCCTAAGTACGTCCTTCAGATTCTTTGCAAGATTAGGAAAGGATCTGGGGCTGAGACAGGGGATTCCTGAAAGCCTGAGTGTACAGTGATCAGTTGAGTAGAACTAAGACATTTGAGCAAAGAGGGTCATTCCACCTGGGTGTCCTACGGGAACATGCACTATGCATCTGCTCAACAGCGGAGGATGAAATACCTGAACTGGAAGGAATTTGGTGGAAGGCGCATGTGGCTCAGGGTTCTCAAGAGTAAATCTCCTTTATCTCACCCTTCTTCTGCTTCCATTCATTTTCCTTTCCATAACTGACATCATCTCACCTTCAGGAAGTCAACAGAATCACACTTCTTGTTTTCCTCCATCAGATTATCATCCCTGCCTCAGGGCTACCCCATCTCTTTAACAGATCCTGTCATTCAGCAGAAACCTGCCGTCCTCAGCAGGCTTGGTTTGCACTTGGGACTGGCACGTAGACTCTGTGAAGTGTTCATCAGAAACATACATGTAACCTGGATCAAGATCCCAACTTGGTGCACATGGCAGCAAAGTGACAGTTGGGGCCAGGCGGCCAAATCGGGGAGGTTCCTCTTTAAACCTGTGCAATATAAGCTTGCCTGGGCCAGTTCAATATTCATAAGTCGGAAGTAAAGATGGTGTTTCTGTTTCGCCAGGAGCAATCGCTATTTATCATAGCGAATGACTGAAACAGTTGTACGTACAGCGCTTTCCTCACCGCTGTAAATTACAGTATACAGAAGATTAAACTTAAGCCTAATGCTACCCTTGAGCTTCAACAGCTGAGTCCTATAAATGGATACCGTTAAGAGAAAAGAGGCTTTTTCCTGGTTACTATTTAAAAGTGTGTCTCTATTAAAAGCTTGTCTTAAACATAAATTACCAGGCAGCCTACCCCAGCACTGAGCAGACACTTCCTCAGGGCACTGAGTGTTAGCATCCCGTTTACTGGACACAGATATGACCTCAGCAGGGGCAGGAGTGGAATGGATGCAGACAGACTTTGCACTGGGTAAGCTCTCACTCACTTTCTGCCAGTGGGACCCGGGCTGGACTGGGGACAGAGAGCTCTGCCAGGCATAAAGACAGACCTTTAGAAGAAATAAGATTATCACAAACCCCAAACCACTGCAAAAAGTTTCTGCTAGTGATGACCTGGGAAGCAACAGAGAATTCTGGCCTAGAGCTTAACCCCCAAGATTGCTAACTATGGTTAATCCTCCGGAGTAAACCTGCAGAGAAAGAGTACCAGGATCAGCCAAGGGAGCGTTACAAGATTCTGCAGGTCTGTATATATATTCAGGCTTGAGAAACTAGTATAGGTAAACAGGTGCCAGAATGGAAAAGACCTTCTGACCTTCTGATAGCCCCATTGGAAATCACAACGAATAGCAAATCGTAATTATGAAAACAGGTCCCTTGGCAGTGGACCACAGAACTCTGAGTTCTACTTTCAGGGCACATTTTAAAAGAACTTGAGAGATGGGATTTTTTTTTTTTTTTTTTTTTTTTACGGCCCAGGAATGAATGAACCCCTTTAAACATGAGAAATGTCATAAATAAGTCAAGGTGTAAAACACAATTAATTAGCAAAAAGCTCAAGCCTTCTACATTAATCACTATGTCTCCAATCTCCATTCACTCCACAAGTAAATGCTTTGACAATGCACCCTGTGTTTGGGTTGTAACTAGCAGTTCATTCTAAGTGGCAAAGTATGCAAAGACCTCTGTGTAACTTTAGTTTTGATAGGAAGAAAAACTATAGTTCAATATGCATGATAAAATGTAATAGTCACCAAGTAAATAGAAATTTTTTAAATAAAATCTAAAACATCAAGAAATGACAGATAAAAAAGACAAACAAATACAAATTAAAAGAAATAAGTATAAGTATAGCAAGCAATCACAATAAAGGTAAATGAATAAAACTCACATATTAGACATTAACAGAAGGGTCTCTTTAAAAGTTAAATATTGCCTATAGGAAAGACAACTAAAACAAAATAAGATAAAAAAAAATTGAAGGGGCTGGAGAGATGGCTCAATGGTTAAGAGCACCGTCTGCTCTTCCAGAGGACCCGGGTTTGATTCCCAGCACCTACATGGCAGCTAACAACTGTCTGTAGTTCCAGTTCCAGGCAAACACCAAGGCAAATAAATAAATAAATAAAGAGAAGAAAAAAATTGAAAATAGAAGAGTGGGTAGAGATAAATGAGGCAAGTGCATATGAACCAAAAGATGGACAGACAGCAGAGTTCATCAGATACAAGAGAACCAAAGACACCAACTGCTGCAGAGTTTGACCAGGACTTATGCACTTAGCCAGACACCTCAAAATTGTAAAGCAAAGCCATCATAGTTACAGGAAGAAGTGGCATTTTACAACCACCACAGGAGATTAACAGTTCCTTTCCCAAAAACTGTAGTGTGAGAAGGCAAAAAAATATGGCGAGGACACAAGATGAAAACAAAATACGAACCATACTGAGCCTGAACACAAATGAGAGCTGTACAAAGTTTCCAGCCACACAGGATGCTTATAGAGACTGCCCCTGGTCTGGCTGACCTCAGAGGAACTACACAGTACATTAAAAACAGGATAACATAGTTAACATTCTTGAACCACCACAAATTAAAGTAGATCTAAAAAATAAGACAATACTGAGGTCATCCCCATTATGTTTTATGATTGAAAACTAAAACCACACACCTAAGTTACTGGTTGGCAGCAATGTGATTTTGTTCTGTGTGGTCTAGTTGCTATAGGACCAGGTTAATTTACATGGCATTTATCAGTTCTATTATAAGAAACAGGAAATTCTAAGATCACTATAGCTTCACTATTTTGACTTTGAACTAAATTCTAGCCCAAGAGGAGGGCAAAGTACCTAACTCCTAGGAAGAAAGAAGGGATGCCCATAGTTAATCACATCCATGTCCTACGACCCAAGCTGTGCTTGGTACCTTCTCCAGACTGTGTTTATTTAAACATATTACACTCAATACGTCACACCAATGCTGGTTAGACAGATTGTCCAGTCTGGCACCTGGGGAAAGAATTTATTCAACTAACTGGGCATCTTACAATACCATCCTGGAAACAAGAAACTACTATAGTTAACAATTTGTATGGTTTGCTCTTTCACAGAGCTAAGGACTTCTGAAAAACAAGCGAGGACCGATGCTGTGGTGGTCTGAATAGGAATTGGCTACCACAGACTCATAGATTTGAATGTTTGGCCATCAGGAAATGGTATTACTTGACAAGGATTGGGAAATACGGGCTTGTTGGAGGAAGTGTGTCACTGTGGGTGGGCTTTGATGTTCCAAAAGCCCAAACCGGTCCCAGCATTCTTTCTGATGCCTATGGATCTGGATGTAGACCACGCACCCTCTCCAACACCATGTCTGCCTATGTAATACCAAGTTTCCTGACATAATGATAATGGACAAAACCTCTGAACCTATAAACCAGCCCCAGTTAAATGCTTTCCTTTTTAAGAGTTGACATGGCCATGATGCCTCTTCACAACAACAGAACATTAAGAAAGCTGCAAAGGTATACACGGGAAAAATATAGGACCATATGCCTCAGATAAAGGAGTACTTGCCTATGGAATTACTGCAAGCAACTGAAACCAGATGAATGGCTTCTCCCTAAGAAGATATTGCCCAACCAATACAATTCCAGTACCTGCTACAGTGAGTCAAATATTAAAAGACCAGGGGGAAGGTAGAGAGGTACATGAAGCTTAGTAGATGCAGGCTTACCCAGTATGCACCAAGTTCTGGGTTCACGGCAACACACACACACACACACACACACACACACACACACACACACACTCACACACACACAGACACACAAAATGTGCAGACAGAGAGACCAAGCTTTAAAAAAGGATGAATGCAGAATTATATTATATCAAAGACAGCTTGCAAGTTCTGTAGACAAGAAGAGGTGGGTGATGAGTAGACAAGGATGAGGAGTGGACATAGACGACAAGAAAGATTATCTATCCAAAGCTCTCCAGGATGTGCACTGATGTGAAGATCTTGTTTCTCATATACTACACAGACAGAGCAGGGAGCTGTGGAATCATTGGTCTCTACCCTGGGCCTCCCCAATGGTCTCCCCAAAAGCCTCTCTCTGCACTTCCATCATTACCATCATACCCTCAAAGAACAAAGGTGGGTCACTGAACTAAAGGCTCCTTATCAACAAACTCCAGGGTCCCACATGGTGAACACTGAAGGCTCTAAGAGTATGGCAGGACATGGCTGACCTGGTGGAACCTAGCAGAGCTCCTGACCAGGCCCTGTCCACTTGTACTGAGAAGCATCTATAATATGAACTTGGAAATAGTGCTACCGCTAAAATGATACCAGAGTCCACAGAGCTGACAGCAAAGTAGGACACTGAGTTAGGACTCCAGTGCAAGCTTCGTGCTAACTAGGATGCATGCAATCTGTTTAGGAAGCTCACCCATAAGAAAGAATTCATCTCAGAAGGTTGTGAGGCTGCCACTCACAAAGAAGAGCAAAAAACCTCTCCAGAGGCACCTTCAAAAAATGTACCTCTGGAGAAACCCCAGAGATATAATGCAGGGGAGGAAAACTAAGCATCTATGATGCTAATAAACAAATAACAAGGATAGTCGACTCCCTTCAGCAACAATCTGTAGCTCCAGTGCTGCAGAGCAAAGACTCTGGCTGCTTTCTCTGGAACAAAATTCGGATAAATTCCGTGGAAAGTGGGATTCATCAGTGCAATTGCTGACTTGCTCTTTCCCAGCACCTCTCCCCCTTTGCATTTCCCCCTGGACCTGTTTATTTACCAACTGTCTCCTACGCAGCATTCCCAAATCCGCACTCATTTTCAGAAGTGCTGCCTGGGAAAGAGCATCAGAAGGTCCCACACAACCACAAATTCTGGTGCTGTCTTGATTCTAGGAGGCCCTTCTCTGTGAAATGTCCCATTAGCCTTTGAGTGTGTGTGTGTGTGTGTGTGTGTGTGTGTGTGTGTGTGTGTGCGTGTAGGTAGTTTCAGAGGCAAATCTGCCATATAAAATGTACACATATTTGATGTCAGACAAGACCTGGAAGGCTTTGCTGTATTCCCAAAGCCAGTCTACACGTGTTGCCTAGTATGTAATGCTTCTAGAGCAAGCAGTCACTGATCTTGCCAGAAGACACTGTGGAGTGTTGCAGACTAGCTGTTCTGACATCACATGTGATGACTGTGTATAGTCATGACAATACTATAAAGCTCTCTGCTTACAAAATCCAGTGCACACAAATGGGAGGATAGAAAGTCTCTCCACAGCCAGATCCCTGTCCAGGATGAAGAATAGTTTCTGCTTCGCTGCATCAGCAGAAGAACATGGGAACTTGCATTTGGAAGCACAGTATTAGGACAGAGATGTGTTACTGTTATTGCTGGATTTAGTGAGAATGACTGATTTCAGCATGAAATGGATATGCTTTTCTTTGGCACTTTAAAATCCTAACAGCTGGCTGGTGACTCTGGGATTCAAGTCTGGCACCATTTTCCAAAGACCTGTGTCCAGCAAACTTCTGCTTTCTGGTCTTTTAGGGAAGAAGCTTTGGGAAGTGCTGCTCATTATAGGGATGGGGACAATTCCAGTCTTTTGAAGCACAAGCAGCACTGGCAACATTTACTTGGGTTTAAATAAAGCAATGACTGTTACCCTAATTCAGTTCTGAGGAATGGCGTGTACGGGAGAAGCCAGCACAGTGTGGATGTGCCAGGGATGAGTCAGAAGCCCAGGGGTCATGTTACAGCACAGAGCCCTCCAGATATCAGCTGTGGCCACAGATCAAAGTGGTGGTTCCCACCACTTGCTGAGAACGGATGTCTGTCCTGCATCAGCTTTCCAACTGTGTCTGAACAGAGACAGCATTCTCTTTCATGTAGCAGATCTTCTAAGGGAAGTCCTTGGTGCATGGGCAAGCTGCTTTTCCATCTCTCTCCTGAAATTCATTTGGAAAACAAACCTGTTGAGCACTGACTTTTCAGACCTAGCATTCATGTTAGCCCGGGGGATTTAACTTTTTTGTTATGTAACTAACTAACTTGGTGTGCATGCATGCGTACCATGGAGCATGTATAGAGGTCAGAGAACAGCTCTGGAGTCTTTCTTCTACCATGTGAGGTCTTGGAATTGAAACTCAGTCGTTAGGATTGGAGGCATGCAATTTTCCAGTGAGTCATACTGTAGCCTCAAGGGGATCTAAAAGTGAGCAAGACAGACGGAGTTCCTGGTGTCTAGAAACTCCTAGTCTCCTGTATGGGTATATGCATGAGTGCGCGTGTATGCACCAGTGTTAGAAGATAGATAAACGTTTTCAGTAGCCATCATAAATACTAACACTGGTGAAACAGCAGATGCCAGGAGCACTCTCATGTGATTGGAGAAACCCTTTGTCTATCAGCTTGCCACAAATACCTGTAAGCATTTTCCAAAAGCCAACAAATGTGCTGCATACTGGGACTTATGGATGTAAAGGATCAGGACTGGCCCTCAGTACAGGGACTCTGCTGCACAGGAGGTAGAGGTGCCATACGACAGTTGATGGCTCAGCATCAGCACAGACCAAACACTTAGGGTGCTCCAATCTAAATAGATGTCTATGGGTGACATAAACATGAGGCCACCTGCACTTGGGGAGACATGTCAAGACAAATAACATGACTTTTACAACTCCAGCTGCCCACTCTAGCACCCCCCTTTCTTTTCTCCTGTTACCCAACTTCTTGGCATTGGACACATCCATGAGACATGTTCTTCTCTTGCTTCCACATCTTCAAGCACTGTGGCTTTTCCTGCCAAGTCAATGGCCATTCTCCTCTGACTGGACACTAAGCGAATGTCCACTCCTGCTCTTCCTAACCCAGTCCAATGCAGTCTACGCCAAACCAACCTATCAGCCCACGGGAACCAAATCCTTCAGGAAGTCCTGCCACTCACTATAACTCAAAATGGATCTCAAATTCATCAACCATTTTATCTCCACCTCCATCCAGGTAATATACCAGTACCTTCTCTCACTAGCCACACATTAGACCTGTTTCCCAGGATGCACGGTATCTTGGCAAGAATGACTTAACAATTTCTGAAAAACATAATTCACATTTATCTTCCTAGTTCAGACTCTCCAGGGTCTTTGAACCACAGTCAGAAAGAAAAAAAAAAAAAAAGGAAGAAGAAGAAAAAAAAGGAAAAGAAAAACCAGCCCCTAAATTCTGGCCTGGGGTAGTGTAGCGGGTCTGATCCCTCACCCCAGTCCCGCTCTTGCGGCCCCTCGTGGCAGCTCCTAGTGTGGCTTGAGTATATCCATGTTACTCAGCACCAGATCAAACTCAATAAGTCCAGTCCCTTCTCTGTCTCACTGTACCTTCAGCTCGGGACAACACTTGGCACATAGTTCTGGTTAAAGGAAACATACACAAATGCTTCAGAACTAGGAAGTTCTAGTTTCAAGAAACAGACCATGATGAAATTATGAATAGAAGTTACTTATTTATTTTTTGTGTGCTAGTATGTGTGTTTGCACACATGTGCATGTGGAGGCCAGTAGCAACCTTGAGTACTGTTCCTCAGGCACCATATACCATTTTATTTTTTTTATTTTATTTTAGACAGGGTCTCTTACTAACCTGGAGTACGCCAAATAGCCAGACTTGCTGACCAGTGAACCAAGGATGCACCTGTCTCCACCTCACCAGTCCTGGGAATACAGGTGAATGCAACGTTGCGAGGCTTTTGGCATGGATTCTGGGATCAAACTCAGGTCCATTGCACAGCAAGGACTTTACTGACTGAGCCATCTTTCCAGACCCAGAAGTTTATCTTCAGTTAAATGTGGACTAGCCAGATGGTTATGGCATATGCCTTTAATCCCAGCACTCAGGAGGCAGAGGCAGGTGGTTCTCTGTGAGTTTGGGACCAGCAAGTTCCATGGTAGCCATGGTTACACAGAGAAATCTTGTCTTAAAACTAAAAAGGTGGGACAGGATTTGTTGAACGTTCCAAAGATCCTATTGCTCTGTACTTGCTGTAGGCATATTTGCCACAATTCTGTTAACCTCACAGAGCACACAAAAGGTTTTCCATTGACTATAGAATTATCTGTTGTTTGTGGGTCCCATGAGCATGCTTATTTGTTGGAGTTCAGCAAGAACTTGCAGATAAAAAGAATGAGAGAAAATAGCGTACCCAATGGCATCTTTTCTACAAGTTTTCTCTTTTGTTCTTTCTCTTGCCTAAAGGTCTACTTCAAAATCTTCAGCCGACCTTATACACATTCGTGATTACCCAGTTACTCTTCTCGTCTCACACACTCACACCAACAAGCAGGATCAAGATCACAGCCTAGAAAGGTGCCAAAGAGAAATAAAGCCCCTGTAATTCCACCACTGGAACAGAAACGGCCTCTTGTAGCATCGATCAGCTGTGCTGTTGCAGGGTGTCTGAAAGCAAACCAGCCAGGACAAAGGGGAGTACACTCGGGAGAACAGACTGGAGTCTGGTTCTGCCACTTAGCCTGATCTTGCACACATTTCTTAAGTGTTCAAAGCCTCTCTTCCTTGAGTATGAGATAAGAACACAACCAAAGTTCCTTAGGCTGACGATAGGACTAAATAAGAAAGGAAAATGCTTAGCACAGAGTAAGTGCTCAATGCAGGTGTGACCTTCTATGTTTCTGAATCCATCCATAAGTAAAGAGAAGAGCTAGGTTTGGGACTAGGTGAGATGCTGTTCTTAATCCAGTATAACTTAAGCAGCAGCAAGTCCATAATACAGAGGTTTGTATTGCTTGAGACAGTGTCTCCCTATGGAGTCTGATTTGGCCTCAAGCTGGAAATATTTCTGCTTTAGCATCCCATTCGAAGTGATCTCTGTTGTGAGTCACTGTGTCCAACTCCAAACATAAAAACTACAGAGCAGAGGCTGGAGAGATGGCTCAGAGGTTAAGAGCACTGACTGTTCTTCCAGAGGACCTGAGTTCAATTCCCAGCAACCACATGATGGCTCACAACCATCTATGATGACATCTGGTACCCTCTTCTGTACTGGTACCCTTTATTGTATACATAGTAAATAAATAAATTTTAAATTAAAAATTCTACAGAGCAAAGGAAAACAATTTCACTCAGTTGTAGATTGTTTTAGTTGTAATGCTTGACTTAGGGTATAATTATTTGCTAATCAGTCAGTCCACCACTTCTTTCCTTGGCCCTCTCTCTCTCCCTCCCTCCCTTCCCCCCATCCTTCCTTCCCTTCACACTTCTCCAAATCTAGATTATGAATTTTCTTAAGATACATGGTGTGATTGCACTTTACCAGAGACCCAGGAAAAACAGGATAAGGAAATCACAGCAGACATTTTCATGATCATAAAAACAGAAAGAAAATAATCTACTTAGAGTTGATTTGGGATCTAAATACAATAATCAAATTAAAGCTTAAAAAAAATCTTAACAATATGAAGTCTGCACAGTTTCATATACTTTTGCCAAGCCTATTAATTAATGCTGCCAAGTTGACAAAGAATATTCAATGAGACCCACTTCCTTTAGTTATTTTATACTTCTTTGGTGTGAAAAAAAATCTAGTTTCACAAATGACAATTAGCAATAAAATATTCACCTAAAAAATCAAATCTAACTCAATTAATATTAAAAAAAAACAAAACAAATAAACAAGCCCTGTGATGTGGCAATCGGCAGCATCAGAAAGGAAGCCCTGGCAGGCTAGTTAACTGGTGCCAAAACCCCTGATGCCTCAGGAAGCCCACAGGCATTGTCATCAGCAGAGGCTGACTTTCTCTGGGGCTCAGAAACACTCATGGTTTGTCATTTCTTCAACTCGAGGTCACCTAGAGACAGACAGAATTAAAAAAAAAAAAAAACAATCTCAGGAAGGCTTGGAACCTCATTAATTAGGCTACCCCACGCACCATGGCAGGGCGGGTGGCTGCCTGTCCCCAGTCGGTGTTGGCATCTGGATGTGCAGAGAAGGAATGGGGTGCCAGCCAGGACATGCTGCGCCTCACTCCAGGAGCCAGCTCCCACACTCATCTATTTGCCACTCTCTGCTGTAGCTCACACTCCATTAAATTCTACCGCATCACATCAACATGCAAAGCAGCTATTTGAAGGGCATTCAAAAACATAGCATCAGAAAGGGAATAAAACTTCTAGGAGAATGGGGCAGCTGAGTGGAGGCTTGACTTGTCGAGCAAATGACATCCAGGTTCTGTGGTTCTAACCCATGTTTTAACGTACAGTGACACAGGAGGACTGTCTCTGTGTGATGGGCAGGGCATGGAGCTCTGTGTTCTCTGCTTAGAGACCAAGCACTGAGAACGACTGCAAAAGCCAGTAGGATATGTGTGATTTCTTCTTCTTTCTATTTTGATTTTAACTTGAAAGCCAGCAGGTCTGCAGGTTTACTAACTTCTCTATAATGCTGTATTTTCCACCTTATATACCAGTGACAGACAAAAGATCATTTCTTTCTTTTTCAATGTTTTAAAACCATTCATTTGGATCCAGTAAAATGGTCCAAAGCTGGAAATGGCACTTGCTGTCAGTCTTCTTGACCAAGGTCCATGTTGTAGACAGACAGAACTGACTCCCACAAATGGTCCTCTGAAGTCCACATGCACACTGTGGCACACACATATCCAGCTACCCACAAAATAAATAAACAAAAATGTAAAAGAGAAAATTTAAAAGTATTCATTTAATCTAAAATCCACATGTATAATCAACCATTGGTTTTAGACTTATTATTTTTATAATGTAAATATCTTTTGTTTTATTGGAATGTAATCATTGTATATGGCACTGGTTTTCAAAAAAGCATTTTCATACAAGTACCTAGGGAAATTATCTCGATGAGTGGCTCTATGCAGGTAGAAATGTCAACTTTCTGTGTGGCTGCGATGCTATAATGCTTTCTGAGATTGGTGTTCATGTGCACACACATACCCTTTTATTATGGGAAGAAGTTTAAACAGAATAAATACAGACTGTACTATGACAAATAGGGGTGTTATGCTTATAAACCAAGGCCTGGTTCTCGGATGTGGACAATCTTGCCCCCTAGGGTGAACTGCAAAAGCCTGGGGATGCTTCAGCTGTCAGGACTAGGGGCAGGACCACTGCTACTCATCACATCTAATAGATGGTGGCCAGGGAAACTTCACACTCAACGTTCTAGAGGACATGCAGGTCAGCCCCGTATAAGGCCCACTGCAAAGGCCTCTGTGGACAGGCCACCCTAACAATAGTTCCTCCATAGACAGCACACAAGGCCTGGGAAGCACTCTTTCCTTTGGGCAAATCATAAACTTCATAAATGTGCAATCTGCAAATCCAATGCAGCTCTAGCTGTACCTGTGCATACCTCCAGACAGACACCCCAGTATTCTTCTTAGACATCTACAGCATTCTCTCTGGGTAGAGATTAAAGCCACCAGAGCCCTGCCCCAAATAATGACATCATCAAGGTCTCCCTCTCCCTCTGCAATGATTACAAGCAAAAAATCCTTTGGGCAATAACTTCATTAGAGATCTCTGAGGCTTATCACTTAATTATTTATTATTATTGCTATTATTGTTATTATTATTATTTATTACTATTATTACTTGTAGTATATGTGTGTGACCTTGGGTGTTTTCCTCAGGAGCTGTCTATGTTGTTTGTTCTGTTCCCTTTGCTTTGATATAGGGTCTCTCAATTGACCTGAACCTCTTTGAAAAGGCTACATGGCTGGTCAGTGGGCTCATGAGGTCTACCAGTCTCTGCACTGGATTTATATCAGACATCCCATTGCTGGCTCTTTTATGTGGATTCTGGTGCTCAAACTCAGACCCTCATGCTTGGAAAGCAAGCTCTTTACTGACTGAATAATCTCTGCATTCTCAGCCAAACGGCTTTTTAGAGCAAGCTTAGTTTTACTACTGTGCTTTCATATACGACCATGACCCCTTTAGTCATCCAGGAATGTACATAAGATAAACTATTAACCCACCTGAAGAGTAAGAGAGTGAAGTGCAGAAAGACAGAATAATCTGCCAAGGTCATGCAGCTAATAAGAGGTGAAGCTGAACTACAAATCCAGACAATCTGATACCAGAAAGGCTCCACTCAACCAGTCCCCTGTCCCATCGAGCCACACCCTGGCCTGGACAACCTGGATGGAGATGGCTGCCAAGAGGCCAATCCCAAGGCAGTGAATCTTTCATGTTTCCTTCTTTCTAGTCCCCCAGCTATATCAGTTCTCCTGTGGAGCTTTAGACACCTTGAAATTACTGGCCTCTGGGTAGCAGACTGAAAGCATTCAACAGGCCTTGGGGGGTGGGCAACCATGACAATGACTCCACACCAAGCATGGGAGCTTCTGGGGCAGTGGTAATACCCACTATCCATGTCTGAGGCACCAAGTGGGGCACTAGCAACAGAGATGAGGCCAGTCCTGGGAAAGGGCATTGCCATATCCTATACGGTACAATGGCTCTTGTCCAGAGACCCAGAAGAGCTTCTTGACACTTCTAGGGAGCTGATACCAGGGCCTAATGAGAATGTAAACCAATATTTTCAAGTGTAATCCTCGAGGCTCCCAGAAGATGTAATCACATTCAGGCAGACTACTCCTGTCTCCGAGGGTAGGAAGCTGCAGTCAATCACAGGCATGAGGCATGGCTGACCTCGGTGTGGTGTCCCCCGAGATGGCGGGGAGCAAAGGCAGGAAACACTTGGCTAAAGTGGTTTTCCCATTTTTCATAAGAAACTTTTAACTTCATAAAAAAAAAGAGGGCCACATTTTATTGACAATAAAAGCTAACCTTTATTTCCTCACTCCATGCCAGCAAAGTAGACATCCTTTTTCCTTTCCTCGCACTAATTCTGCAGGGCAGGAACTGGCATTCTCACCTCAGAGGTGAGGAGAAGCAGGCACAGAAAGAAATTAGTCCAAGGCTGCACAGGCAAGTGGGAGTCAGGATTTTAATCTCCACAACTCAGTGAGTTGCCATTAATGGCATTCTATTTTTTTGTATTACTGCTTGACATTGTGATGTCAAGAGAAGTATGCATTTGGTCTTTGTCCCAAATTCCTAGACCTCAAGGAGGGATTCGTGTCCTTATAACTGAGCACCAGGGAGCTCTATCCCTCTTTCTGCTACATGAGAATACAGTAAGAAGCTGGCCGACAGCAGTCTAGAAGACAGCCCTCACCAATATCTGATGCTGGCATCCTGACCTGAGACTGCTACCTCTAGAACTGGGAAGAATCAGTCTCTGTTGCTTATAAGCAACCCAGCCTGGTGTAGCAACCTGAATGACAAGGACCAGCCAAAAAGTATGGGGGGCGTTCTGAGGAGAGCTTTAAAAAAACACTGCTCCCCCAAAGACTGCCATAGTTCTGAGCTGCACCTTGCATTCTCTCTAGCCTCCAATTTGTTATTTTCTTGGTGACAGGTAGCAAACAGGCTTTGGGGTCATCTTTTGTTACGTTTGCTCTCGCCTTCAGTTTTTGACATGGACATGCAGACCTCCTGGAGTTTTTGAAATAAGCATCTTTGTATATGCTGGTGAGGTGACTGAGACTCTAGACAGTGTCCTGATATGGTAGGTGCCAGTACAGAAACTACAGCACAGACACAGGTAGAAGATGGGAGTTTTCAGTCCCACTTAGGTGGGACACCAAAGTCCGGTGTTCTGAGTCAGGGTGCTAAGGCCACTCTACAGAGAGAGTAGAGGGAATCTGCAAGGTCAGTGCAGCCACGTGCCAGGAGTACATGTCAACTCTCCAACAACCAAAGTGCCTGTGCTCACGACCTCTAACGTCACCCTACGAATTTCTATGTGGTAACCAGACACTTTGTCACAATCTTTACAACAGCATTAATAGTTCAAGGCCAGCTTAGTCTACAAAGCTAGTTCCAGGACTGCCAGGGCTACATAGAAGAATCTTTTCTCAGGTGGGAGCGGGGGAGACTGTCTCCCTGGACTCTCTAAGTCATTACAGCAAAGTGGGACCCCAAGTCAAACAAAAGCGTGAGTAACCATGTGAGCTCCTGTGACTGTCTAAAATGGAGGACACGTGTGGTGACCATAGACACTTCTATGGGTGAACCTTTAACTGGTGGGTCTACACTTACACTGGGTGGAGATTGTCAGAATCTGACTAAATCATGCTTGGTGTGGAAAGTATGTTATCTGGTGTGGGAAATATTGAATAAGAAATCATTTCCTCGGGCTGGAGAGATGGCTCAGTGGTTAAGAGCACTGACTGCTCTTCCAGAGGACCTAAGTTCAATTCCCAGCAGCCACCTGGCAGCTAACAACCGTCTATAATTCCAGTTCCAGGCAAAACACCAAGGCAAATAAATAAATAAATACATTTAAAAAAAAAAAAAAAGAAATCATTTCCTCTACCAGTTTTAGACAAGTACCCACAACCACTGCTATGTGTGCATACACAGAAACATGTACACACACAAACAGAGAAATACACACAGAGAGCACAAACACACTTTTGTTTTTCAATTTAGATTAAATGGCCTGTATACCAAGATCACGAATGTCAGCGTGCACTCAAGACAGCCTTACTTTGAGAGTGTTGGGAATGCAGAAGTGCAAAGGAATATTCTTAGCACCAACAGCCGAGACAAACCCTGAACAACTGCTCAGCAGGAATGGCCAGTGAGTAAAGGAAGGAGCATTCCCCCTGAAACAGCCGCTGGGGCAGCGCAGAAAAAGGAGCCGGAAGTGAACTGTAAGTGATTGTCATGTCCCAACAGCTCCCCAGAGCAGGCAAAGAGTATCCATTTTACAGATGAACCAACTGAGGTAGAAAAAGATAAAGCAGCCCACCCTGGTCACACAGACAGTGAGGGAAGCCCATAATCATTTTGCATGTTTCCAAAGCCAATGATTTCCAACACATGAACACATTTCAAGTGACACGGTAATGCTCTGGTAGTGGGCCTGCGGGAGAGTCAGGGAAGGCCTACTGTGTATGGGGTCGGGGGTGAGGTCCTGCACTGTTTTCTCTCCCAACAACTCACTGTCTACACACAGTCATAGTTTGCATGGGGCTTCATGTAGACAGGCTGTGAGGGTAGTGACTGTGAGGGCACTCCCCTTGCTCTGAGAAGATACTTGCATTCAAAACCAGGCCCCCTTCTGTCTTGCTTTGAGACCTTGGACACAGCACCCGACCTCTTAAGCTCCAGCTTCCTCAGCTCCAGAAAGTGTGTGACATTCACACCCACTCCATAGGGCTGCTGGAAGGGTTGTGTTTTCAAAGATATGCAAAGCACCTGGCACACTGCCCAGCACTTAGCACAATGGCACTCTTATTAACTTACTGAAAACAGCAAGGCTCATCACACACGGTAAACCCGGGGAAGGAGGGAAAAGGAGCTGTGCTGTGCTGTGTTTGTTCTGGAGATCAAACTCACTAGGTCTCCAGCAAGCCACGGAAGCAGCACTCGGCTGACTTACAACACTAGCCCAGGAAACCATTACAACCCAGTGCTTCTCCCCCATCTTGAAAAGTCCTGCTCCAATATCCTGAAATCCAAACACCCAATACGACGTGGTGTTGGAAGGTAGGGCCTTTGAGAGGCAATTACATCACAAGAGTGGAGACCTCAAGGAGGGATTCGTGTCCTTATAACTGAACGCCAGGGAGCTCTATCCCTCTTTCTGCTACATGAGAATACAGTAAGAAGCTGGCCGACAGCAGTCTAGAAGACAGCCCTCACCAATATCTGATGCTGGCATCCTGACCTGAGACTGCAACCTCCAGAACTGGGAAGAATCAGTCTCTGTTGCTTATAAGCAACCCAGCCTGGTCTAGCAACCTGAATGACAAGGACCAGCCAAAAAGTATGGGGGGGCGTTCTGAGGAGAGCTTTAAAAAACACTGCTTCCCCAAAGACTTGCCATAGTTCTGAGCTGCACCTTGCATTCTCTCTGGCCTTCAAGAAATAATGGTTTTGTGTTGTTAAAGCACACAACTGGAGAATGAGTGACACTTCTTTGCCTCCATTTGCTGAATCATGAGTCTGTTCCTACGGCTGTTCGTCAGCTGATTCAGCAAAGCCTGAGTAAAGCCCAGGCTTCGAGTAATGCAGTCAGGAACCCCAAAGCTCCAAACTAATTTTCTGCCTCTGCTCAGAACAAGCAGCCACATGTCACTGGCTTTCTTCCTAAGTTGAGTCCCAGATCCAGCCTGAGGGTTCAGAGCCCTGTGTATCACCTACCCCAAGCCTCCTCTGCTACTGAGGAAACACAGAACAATATCCCACTGAAGGACAGGATGAGTGGGACCTCCTTGCCAGTGTCACACTTCAGTGGTTTACCTGTAGCCTCAAGTAGTAGTATAACCTCTGGGTCTCCTAAAATTTCCCTTCAGAAAAGTGTGACCTTAGTTCACTTTCAGCCAGAAGAGGGTCATTTGCTACAGAACAATGAACAAGGTCATCTCGTGCTGAATGCACGCTCACCCCATTTATGCTCACACTGCCAGAAATGAGCATGTCAACATGGACACACTCACGTAAGCCACCCTCTCAAGGCAGAAACAAAGAAATACAGAGCTGGAGCCCACTTCTCATCAGAGCCCTTTTTATAGTATTTTATAGAACCTCTTCTCTTCCCAATCAAAGCCTTGGACTAACTCAAGACAGTCCCCCAGCCCCAGCACGGATTCTCTGCCTACTCATTATAAGCATAAACCACACCTACAGCTGGTTTTTATCTACATGCAGATAGATATCATAGACACATATTACCAATGCTCAGCTATTCTACTGTCCCAACATTACTTCTTTTGTTTCATGACTACTTATCACAGCATGGTAATACTAAAAAGGACAGGGGGAGTCAGAGTACACTGTGAGGAACAAAAACTGTGCAGTTTACAAAAGCACACCCAACATTATAATTGCTCCTTTTGTTCAAGTATAATATTAAATATGCTCTGGACACCACAGCAGAAGGGGCATTCACATCTAGTTCATCAAAGAGTCCTGGTTAAGTAGACCTAGAATAGACTGTCCTGGACTCACATAGCACATGACAGCCCTAGAAATCATCTGATCTAGTAAAGACAAGAAAACGTCCACCCAGAGAGAGTAAATGACTTCATGTCTAAGGTCAGAGAGCTGTTTAGGAGCAACCACGTGGCTTTTCTCTCTCCTAATATCAACAGTATTGAGTGGAATATGCAGTTTGCTGCTCATGGAGTTAAGAAATTTCTCAGAGCCTCACAGCCAGGATGCTAAGATACTCAGGGAAAATGAGTTCTTAAGCACACTTTGAAAACATAATAAGAGGGATTCTTGAAAGGACAAGCAGGATGGGTACATCCTGGAAACCGCATCCAACGCCACACACACTGGTCACCTGGGGCTCCAGGCCTCCTCTGTGTGTGCAAATCTGGGAGTCTCTCCCATAAGCCTCTTTCGGGGGGGGGGGGAGAAAATGGTAGACTGGAGTGACAGTGTTTGCTCCAGTCACCATTCTCCCCTCTTAACTCCTCCCAGCAGAGGCCACCACTGAGGTGCACAATAGTTTCAGATTAGTTCCATCTAAGGCTTGCTGCAGGCTTTCTCCTGTCTGCTCTGACAGGAGGGAGCATGTGAGCAAGAGGACGGAGCTCCTACAGGGTCCTCTGTGTGCAGAGGCAGCAGCCCCAGGCCAGTGTACCCACAGCCTCGGACTGAGGCAGACACAGGGTCACCCAAAGCCTCCACCAGGAGCAGGAGTCCACTTACCGCAGTGTGACTGGAAGACCTGTGGCTTGACAACCTGATTGCAGGCACTGCACACGACCAGATAGAAGTCATCATGTGCTGGGTAATGGCCAAACAAGTGCATATCTGTCGGGAAATGAAAAAAAGCAACTAAGTCTCAGAAGGCAGACAGTTTCCTCTTGGAATTACAAGGCACACATAGGAACTCCATCATTTACTACCAGGAACATAGCTTGTCACTATACAGGTATCCACTTTGCAGAGAAGCAAAGGCCTTCAGGGCCCATTCTGAGTTCACTCCTGGAAGCTACTGAGATACCTACCAATCCGGTCACCAGTATTAAGATTCCTCAAGTCACAAACTAAGGGAATGACAGAGACAAATCCACAGCACAGCCTTTATTGTAGGACTGAGGGGTTCCCCATTACCTATTCTGTGTCTACAGCGGTACCCCTAGGTGAGCTGAGAAGGCAGAACAGGGCTGGGCTGGAAAGGGAAGTCATCTTAGCTTCAGCTGAGAGAAACATCTGAATGAGCAGCCTGTTAGCTAGTATCATTATGTGAGTTCATTACTGTTCATTTGAGAAATAATTACTTAGTGCATGAATATGCCAGTCACTGTGCCAGGTGCCAGAGAAACAAGAGGGAGACAAGAACGAGGCTACTGTTCTCCTGCAGCTTACGGTGGTGGAAAGAGGACCATGAAACAGACAGCCATACTGGACATCATTGGTGATGGTGACAAGTTGTATGGTCTTAAGACCATGTGACAGGTAAGCCCGTCTTAGTGTGAAGAGGAGGGGAGGTAAGCCAGGGCCTTAGCATGGAGGCTCTGTACACTGAGATGGCTCTGGTTTTCTCGGTTAGGATAGAACAGGAAAGAGGTCAAAGCGAAGCTGCCTTGGTCTCAGAAGCTATAGCTGTGTAGAGCAAGGCAAAGATTTGATCCTGATATTAAGAACAAAGAAAAACGACTGAGTGTTCTGAAGCAGACATGGAAATCAATCAGACAGTCACTGTGAGAAAAAGAAAACAGTGATGGGCATTCACCTGAGACATATGCCTTTGTCCACACACAACCTGTATGTGAGTGATCGCAACAGTGTTTTTCATAATGGACAGTAAGTAGATTGATGAATGAACTGATGAATGAACAAACATACAGAATACTGTCCATCTAAAACAGGAATGAGGTATGTACATACTACAACATGGATGAACCCTGAGAACATCAAAGGAGATGGAAGCAGGTTGTGTTCTGCACACTTTCATTTATGTGAAACGTCCAGAATAGGCAAGTGTGCACAGACAAATAACTGTTTGCCTTGGGACTGGGTCAGGTGATAGTCATGAGGTGGAGGGCTTACTAAGGACAATGGTAATTTCCTAAGACTGTTAGTGGTAACACTTGCAAGACACTGAAAACATAGCCTTACATGCTTTAAATGAGAGATCTGCATGGTATTCAAATTGCATCTCAGTAAAGCTGTCAAACAAATAAAGTCCAGTTCTGAGAAAACCTGTGGAGTCACATCTCATGTGCCACTAAGTAGCAGAAGAGTCCAGAGGACTGCACTGACTGGCTCCAAGTCAGTCCCTGGGCTCTGACAATACATGCACTAAGGTGCCTCTGTTATGCATCCTTCACTCTCCAGCCTATTTACCAGACTCAGCCTGTATCTTTACTGAGAACCCCCACTTCAACATTTGACAGCTTCTCCAAACTCTAACTCGGGCCAGAAGGATGGGCTGAATTCTGCTATGGGAATCTAATCACCTAAAAGATCAACCCAAAGACTGCCTTCAGCAAGCCTGTGCTCTTCATGCCTTTCCCAGACAACCCTGTTGCTTCGATGGTCATGGATCCAGCACTGTTATCATATGTTAGGGAGTAAAAACCTTCACTTCCCATGGAGGAGGCCAGGGGAGTCAGTCCATCATCAGGTACTGGAGATCGGGCTAATGTGAACCTCTAACTTGTGAGAACCTCCAGGGGCGTTGTAGTCTGTTATTCACCCCCTGGAGACTGATCTCTCCACTTCTACTTCTGTCTAAAGATCTATACATAACACTGCTAGGGTCTTCAGAGGAGCATTATTAATCAACACCGAAGAGGAAATGCCATAGGAGAGAATTGGAGGGAGGGGGCTAGTGATGGGACCACCCAAGGTGTAGGACCAAGCCTGAGCTACAGGACCCTGTGGGCAGGTGGACCTTCGGTTCAGAGATGTATTTACACAAGGTTGTACATCACCCTTGAGGATTAATTGCCAACATCATTTTTGCTTCACTTTTATTTTCAGGTTGCTTATTTTTATAGCATTTATGTGTGTGTGCGTGTTATATGTGTGTGTAATGTATATATGTAATGTGTATATATGTATATATATGCATTTTGAAGACATTTGAAAAATATAAAAAAGGTTAGAAGGAACTCGTGTGTGTGTGTGTGTGTGTGTGTGTGTGTGTGTGTGTGTGTGCACACTGGTGCACATACACCTGCATGCATGTGGAGGTTAGGGGTCAACCTAATCTCAATGTCATTATTCGGGTTCCATCCACCATTTTTTCTGCCTTTCTTTCTTTGAGGCAGTTTCTCACTGGCCTGGAGCTTGCCGTGTAGGTTGCACTGGCAACCCAGCGAGTCCTAGGATTGGCCTGTGTTTGTTTCCCAGTGT
>PVIH01002793.1:119720-177726 GCA_004025045.1 Sigmodon hispidus
TTTTCTTTTTTTTTTTTTTTAAACTTTATTTATTTATTTATTTGCCTTGGTGTTTGCCTGGAACTGGAACTACAGACAGTTGTTAGCTGCCATGTGGGTGCTGGGAATTGAACCCGAGTCCCCTGGAAGAACAGACGGTGCTCTTAACCACTGAGCCATCTCTCCAGCCCCCTCAAAGACATTTTCTATCCAGTACAGGCTTGCAAAGCCTTGTTGAATGGATCAGAACGGGGTTCAGTGGCCTTGCATGCCTTCTGCAATAGACTAAGTTATGAAGGAATAAAATAATTTCATTAATCACACACACACAAACCCTAAAGCCTATCTAGACTAAGTATTATAAAAAAAAAAAAAAAAATGCCTCAAATGCATCTTGTGCAAGCAGCTGTGCCAGGTGCTGGAAGCCTGGGACCAGAACAAGCAAAGTGTGACATATGTGTCTCTGAGACTGTGGCCATGCTTCATGATCATCATTTGGTGCTCCATTCTTCAATATTCTCAGAGAGCTGTAGAGCCCACAGTCTCACACACACACTCACACACATACATACACACACGCACACATACACACACACACACACAGACCTGCTCTTCACTCCTTGCTCCCAAAGGCAGACAGACAGACAGACAGACATGCATGTGCGAGCTCACACACCTGCTGGGAAATTGTTGAAGGTAATGATTAGGTTGCTTCCAGGCTATGGTCTCCTAAATGTCTACTCCCCTCAGGCCCTTCGTCAAGAGGAAATTCCCTTGTATTCTCTCTGCAGCTGCTTCTGCTTTGCACTGCTCTGCTCAGATCACGCTCCTGTGAAGTGGGAGGGGAGAGGACCTGGAAGTCTACTTTCTTACGCCTCAGCAAAGCAGCCTTAGGGCTCTTCTGCAGGTTGCCCAGAGTCTTAGACAAAAGACACCTGTTTGATACAAAATAAGGTTCTTGGATTCCGGAAGGCCCACCCTCAACACACAACACACTTTATGTAGGTGGCCTTCAAGGTCAGTGTGCTATTTGATTAGAGTACTTAGGACCAAGGAGGAGAGAGAAGACAGAGAGGGTAGAGAACTGATGTGCCAGGAACAATGCTAGCTATTCAGTATTCTCTTAATATATCTTTAAAGCAAAACATTAAGTGCAGTTTAAAAAAATAGTAGTGGGCTGATGTGGGCTTGTACCCCTGTTTAAGAACATGTGTGTCTTCCCAGCACCTTTCCTGTTTAGGTAGTTTGAAATCAGCCTCAAGGGAATATTTACACCACAGAAATAGGCAAACCATTTGACTCAGGCCTTTAAATGTTGTTAAACTTTTCCCAGCTCAATACCAAATCTGGATGGGCAAAAGTAAAAGGTAAAATTCTCTACGTGCCACACCTTATGGTAACCACCAAGTATATGCTAATAGATAACCTTCTGGAATCTGTGATATGTAAATATTGTCTCAGTTACTCATAATTAACCTATAAAGTCAATGCTTCACTTTCCAAACAAGAAAATAAAGATAAGGGAAGTTTATCAGAGCCCCTAAGGCAGGATGAGATCACAGGTCACTGACTCCAGTGTCAGTTTTTTTCCTTAGTAAAATGAGACATATTTAATAACAGAGCAATGTCCCATTTTACAGATGAAGAAGTCAACTTGGAAGGCTCTATAGTTCGAATATGGTTTATCCTAAGATTGACAGAAATCTCATTGCTTTTGTGGTAGTGGAGGGAATGGGACCTAAAGGTCAGAGTGGAGACTTGTGTCTCATGGGAGTCGGGTCCATCTAGCAGAAGCAGGTTGTTAGACCATCAGTCGGTCCTAATGCTTTCCCTCCTGCATGTACATTTTCCGCCCTTCTACATTCTCCCGTACTGTGATGCACTTCAAGGCCCTGTCTTCAGATGTAGCTGCCAAGCTTATGACTCCCAGTCTTTAGAACCGTAAGTCAAAATTTTTTTTATAAACTATCCAGTTTCCAGTATTCTATTTCAGGAAAAAAAAAAAAAATGGCCTAAATCGAAAGGATTATCTGAAGAAAAAACGGGCTCCTAAACTAGTGTGTGGGTAGAGTATAATCAGCGGACACTCTGGATATGGGATGATTCTTATCCTGGCGGGTACAGCACATTTTATCTCGATTCTCAGACTGGTGAACAACTAAAAACTTACCTTCTATTTATTTCTGGAATTTTCCAGTTAATGCTTCAGCCTGTTGTTGACACTGGAAACTGAAACCATGGAAACCAAAACACTGACTAGCAGAAGACTCATGTATCTACAATACACACAACGCATCACTCCCACATCCCACACTTCCCATCTTTCCTTGAAGAGCTCAACATGAATGTACATATATACTTACTAGCCTCTCTTGGCAGCTCACTTCCCTGGATTGGTTTCTCCAGAAAGAACATGAAGAGCTCTGTATTCATTATACAACTAATATAGCTATCAGTAAACTCATAAGATTATGTTTATGGCATCAATTATTATCCCAAGAATTCCTGTACAACAGGGTTAGTTGGCATGTTCATCTCCTCCTCCCTAGCTCTCAGGCTCTCACCTGAACCTCCTCCATCCCAGATGGGGGCTGGAGGGGAATGGACGGACTCTCAAGAGATGCTCATAAAATGGTATCGATGAAAGTGAAGTAATGACAAACTGCTTCTAAAGTCAATAATAAAAAAGGAATCAGTAGAATGAGATAGAGTTTCATTCCAGATAAACAGCTTTCTAAGGAGAATTCTCCTTGCTAAGCTGTGTATGCACCAGTTTACAGCCGATATTCTCTTGTGGAAATGGCTGAAGTCAGGGAAAGGGCAGGCGGCATCTCTGTCTCACTATTTGTAGAGCACTGGATGCTGCAGTGTGAACACAGCTGGATTTGTAGATTTGAGATGGGACTAGATGCTGAGCACTTCAGAATCTGTCCCCTCCAAAACTCCAGGACTTGGACATGAGAATCAACAACTAGAGAAGGCCTGGAAAATGAAGACCTCAACAAGGATGGGAGAAGGACAGGGTCCCCCTGCAGTGGGATCCAGTGTACAGGTCAGAAGGCATAGGGATACTGCCGGAGCAGACAGCTTGGAAGGCAGCTGTACAACAAATTGGCAATCAATGCTACCTGTGCTCAGGAGAGAAAATACCACAGTGGGAGCAGACACAAAGCAGGCAACCTTCAAGTTCAGCTTCACAGAAGAAATAATAGGCCCAGCAAATGGCCTTCACTCCCCCAGTCCCTCCAGGAAATGGCCTTCACTCCCCCAGTCTCTCCAGGGTTCTGAAAGCACTCTAGGTCCAACAAGAATTATAAAGTGTCGAGGTGGCACATAACACACACACACACACACACACACACACACACACACACAGAGATATGCATACACATGTATACTGTATACATACACTATAGTATATTAAAAATAATTCTACAACATTTAAACATGTTTCCCTTTTAAAATTCACTCAAAAAATACTGATTTTGGAAAATAAATGTTAATCTTCACCTCTTTGATGAAGGTGGATGTGAGAGCCTGGTCCAACATGCTTACTTCTCGCTCTGACAGCAGGGATGCTCAGAAGGCCAGTGCCGCAGGGGCTCCTGGGAAAGCTCTGAAGAAACAAGCCAGTGGCTGATGCAGTTCTGATTTGGGTGCTTCCACTGACATAGACTTGCCACTGTAGCTCAAGGACAAATACCTGACTCCAAGCAGATTTGAATTAGGACACTGACTGACTGGGCCTTTGACCCTCTGCTATCAGTCTTCACGTGCTTCCTTACATGCTGTGTATTAAAGCCTGTTTTATTAATACCTGATGATGATGACACGTGGGAAGCTGGGAGATGAGGGACACAAAAATGTCTCCACTTTGCTATGACAGAGTGACTTTGTTGGCTAACTCCAATATCTCTTTACATCTATACAGCCAATCAATCTAGAGTCTTCAAATAACCATGAGCCTGGCACATCTTTCTCCTGGAGTCTAGCTCCCATCTAGGCAAAACTAGTGCCTTTCAGTTTCTTAGAGTTCTGAAAAGCAAAGCCTATGTGCTTCAAAACCAGCAAGGTGTGGAAAGAGGGACTGGAACCCAGCCAGAGAAGACACAAAGGAGGTTATGGAGGCCATGAACAGCATGCACTGGCACAGAGGTCAGCAGCCAGGTCCTGCTCTACTTTCCTTCCCAGGGTTGAGGGCACACCTTTCCTGTGTGCTAAGGAACATGAGAACCAAGGAGAATCTCCTATACAACTATTAGGGACCTCTTCGGGTCCCTAATCCCAGATCAACAAGGCCACAAGGTCATTTAGAGGCTGTCACTCAAGGTACATGGTGGTGACAGGGCTGTTCTAAACACCCAGAGTCCTCCTCAGGCTTTAAAAGCATGGTGCCTGACTGCTCCACCACAGAGTTGGCACCCAGGGCTCAAGTTCTGGCTCTACCATTTGGCATGATAAAGCTGTGCTTCTGCCCCTGTAATAAAATGGCCTATTTGTGAAAAAGCTGGCACTCAAGGAAGGTTTCTAAGGTCCTCTTACCACTTAGAACTCACCTGACCCCTCCCCAGGGAAATGGCTTCCCTTCCCTCAGCATACCCTCACTCAGCGGGACTCCTGGCTTAGGTATCTGACTGTCACCATGGTGAGGTCTTCTGGAGGACAGTCTCTGCCATACATTGCTCTTGATATCTTCAATGGCCAAACAGCCTGCCACACAGCAGCTGCTTAATCAATGCTAATGCATCAGCCAGGCTGAAATTCCCAAGAAGATGATTTATTTCCCACCCTCCTCTGTCTTCTTTCTCAAAGGAGACATAGCAGATGCTATAAATTGTCCTAATATTCATGTTGTTATATCTACATTACAAGGTCAATAATTTTATCAATTCATTTATTTTTGAATTTTCTGGAAGATAAGCACTTTGTGAATCTAAGGAAGCTCCAAGTGGGCCACATCAGTGAAGAAGTGGTTTGTGGCCATCTCAGCATGCAAAGTGTCAAATGGGTGGATCCTTCTGGAACTGACAGCTACTGCTGCTTTCTGCTCTTAGCCTTAGCACCAGGGGTGGGCTTGGCGATCCATTTTTTATTGCCTGATTGAAGCTGATCTTTATTTAAGACCACATGTGATCCAATGCATGGACTATCTAGACTTCACCTACCTTTCTTGCCTTAGCTCTAACCTGTGTGATCCTGGGCCAGCACACCCAGGTTCAGTTCAGGGAACACTGTGTTAGCCTGAGCCCAGCCGGGCAGAGAATATGACTGGCCAGCTGGACAGCAATGACCTTGGCCGCTTGGAGATTAATTCTGTAAAGGGCTCCTCCTTGCCTTTGTCTCACAAATCTGACAGTAAAAATGTTCTTCCAGACGCAAAACCAGTCGAGTTCTTGCAAGGAGTTACAGAGACAACAGGTTCCTCCCTCTCCATTCATTCCCCTTATCCACCATTCTATCCAGGCTGATAGGCTCTGCTCTAGCCTTCAGAACAGAGGAAGCCACTCTGGCAGGTCTCTGAGGTGTCCTGGCCAAGGCTTCTCTTACAGCAAGGACTGCTTGAGTTTAGAGGTCAGCTGTGTAGACAGAAGAGCCCCAAATCCCCCTTATCAACTGGGCCCCACCATCCATGATCTGTGTGAAGGCCAAGGGTAGGCAGGTACAACATGTTCAACTCAGGGCCTGTCAATACCTCCCTGCAACTCAATCAGAGGAGAAAGAAAAAAATAATTTCTTCAATACTTTAGAAATAATAAAGTGAGGTCTTAGTCCCTACTGCCTAGCTCTCTTGTGAAGGTCACCTTAAGAACTGAATAGAGAGGTTAATGAAAACTTTAAGAGTCATTGCCAGACCCGCTCGCTTTCTTCTTTCTGCTCTAAATGTTTGTGCTTACTATTTTTTGTTTGGTTGGTTTTGGGTTTTTTTGAGACAGGATTTCTGTGTGTAGCCCTGGCTGTCCTGGAACTTGCTCTGTAAGCCAAGCTGACCTCAAACTCACTGAGATCCACCACCTCTGCTTCTGCAGCGCTGGGATTAAAGGTGTGAGCCACCACTGCCCAGGGTTGATATTTTCTTTAAGGACTACAGTTGTGACACATATTTTCAAAATATTCTAAGTCTCTCTTGAGATATTTTTTCTCAACTCTTGCTCTGTAGGCCTTAAGTGTGTGTGTGTGTACATGTGTGTGTGTTCCTTACACCAATCCCTAATGTTCAGAGAACTTGAAGAGCTTGTCTGTATGAGGCCAGTTTCCAGCAAATTCTGGAGTGACTCCTACCACCTTCCTCTGGGGTACTTCTTGAGTTCAAGTTGGGTTTTCCAGCACAGTCTTCCCTGCTTCTGATCCCAACACCATCTGAAAAGATCTCACAGAGGTGGGGGCGTGAATCACATTTCAAGGAATGGGGTAGCAGGTTTGGGGAGCCAGAAAGTAATGACTCCCGTTTTTCCTTATAAAGCAGGTTATAACCTGATGTAGTTTGAACATATCTCCCCAAAGTACAAGTGCTGGTAATCAGTCCCCAGCACAGCAGTGTGGATGTCGTAGAGTTGAGGGCTTACTAGGGCAAAGGACAAACACTGTCACCACAGCGGTGGGTTCCTGACAAAGGACAACTTCCACTTCTTCCCTCCTTCCCTTTCCTGCCACAGCAGGCCCGCCAGTCCTCTATCCTCTACCCGGAACAGCCCAGCAGAAAGTCCTCAAGATGTAGGATTCCTTGACCTTGACCTCTGAGGCCTCTAGAACTGTAAGAAATAAATAACCCTATAAATCAGCCAGTCTGTGATAATTCCATTATAACCACAGCAAATGTACTAAGACATGGCCAAGAAGGATTCTCAGGCCGAACATGAATGTGCCATTAGAATACCTGAAGTGGTTCATGGGGGAAATCAATGGCAACATCTGCTTTCAAGTCTCATAAAGGTACTGAAGGACCGACTAACAGGCCTCTAAGTTCCTTTCTGGCTCTTTAGTCATGTTAGATGGTCCAAAAGAAAGAGTATCAAAAAAAAAAGGTGTGTGAGGAAGAGAAGGTGAGCATGCCCACTGTGTAGAGTAAACCTCTAGAAGAGTAAATGGAAGTGGCTCACGGAGGAGTCATGAGCTCTCTGTCCGTTCGCCCATCATCTGTGTGTGCCACAGGAGCACTTGAGGATTAAATCCCGAGACTCTGAGATAGAGCTCACTTGTTTTACTGTTACACTCGGGGAGGGCAGGCAAAAGTAAGACTGTTTTAAAAATCAATCAATCAATTAAAATTTAACAAACAGCAAGTGAATCCAGCTGGTCTATAAAGGCTACTTATAGCTCAGGAGAGTCTGGCTGGACTGATACACATTGCCACTTCTCCAGCATGTCACAGTTCTGGGCATGCATTCAGTGTCAGATAGAAGTCTGGGAATTTCCTTGCAAAGCAACAAAATCCAGTTTTCCTGACATGTAAATGATCTTTTTGCTTCAAAAAAATTAAAAAAGGCTGTGTGAGGTCCACCATCTTGCTTCACATTCTTTGCATGCTGAGAGGCTCTTTTTCTAAGTGTATACAAGACAGAAAGGTCAGAGCAGGGATGGGTGGTCAGCTGCCTAGCAGAGTCAGATCCACACCATTTTGAGGATTTCCACAGTCCATCTAAGACAAGGACTAGAGAGGAAGCCATTCTCTCTGGGTGTGCTGGCATTACTGATAAACACACCCAATGCCACCAGAGAAGCCAGACAGAGAAGCCACACACACAGCTCTGGTTCCCACACAGCAACTAAAAAGTCTTCTTGAATGACAGGCTGCAGTTGTATGCTGAACGTAGAGCCCATGAAGACACCTGTGGGAGCTCATGAGCACTGGAAAGCTGGCGTGATGAGCCTGTCTCCATGGACACTGTACGATGCAGGCTTGGCTATTAAGTTATTGCTAATACAGTCATCCAGAATATGTGGTGAAGACTAGTAACCCACATAACCAAGAAACAGTGAACCAGAAAAAAAAAATCTTTCCATCATTTCAGATACACCATCCCTTGCTCCACGATGGAAGGCTATCTCAGGGTTTTGTCTACAGATGAAAAGATGGTGAAGAGATACTGTATAAGATTCTGTGAACTAGAATTCAGGAAAAATGAGTGATCCCAGATACTCTTGATAACTCTGTAGCACTGGTTTGCTGACTCTTATGTGACGAATCCATGGAAAAAGACCCTTGATGTGGTGGCACTTGTTAGTGTAAGAAGCAGAAATAGGTTGTGGTTGTGAGTTTATCCAAACTGGCAAGGCAACAGCTCTCATTAGAGAGCCATTAGTCAAGGCTACGGAACCCTTCAAGCATCTTTCAAAATGACAATGGTGCTGCCAGGGTGCAGGGATAAATGTGCTACTTGGCTTCATGAAGAGAAGTATGTCCACTTGGCAGAGCAAGTGGCCAGTGGGAAGGAACTGTCTAACTACTCTGAATCGGTGTGCAAAGCACTTAGACTCTTGCAACAGTCAGATGAGGAATATCCCAAAGCCATAAGGCAAGAATGGGTATTTAGAAGATGAGCTAAAGCCTCTCCAACTGAACCAACCATTATGCCAGGGCTTATGAGGGGCAGAAACATATCTCTACTCAGAGAACAAAAACAAATGCCCAAGTATCATACTTCCGCTGCTCCAGCCTGCTCCTCACCTGACACCCCACTGGGTGTATAGCAATTGTTCCCTTCAGAGCTGTTGTAAGCACAGAGACCCAGAGAGAAAAAGCTGTGGAAAGAGAGGACTATAAAAGCTGCTTTAAGGTAATGGAAAAGAAAATGGATCAGCTGGAGGAGGAAATCATGTCTGTGATCACAAATCAAGCATCAGACTAGTTATGGCCAGAGACAAGAAGAGAGCCTGTGAAAAGAGTGGGTGAGCCCATGGGATCTGGCCCGAAGCCCAGGGGCCCAGGTTCAGTTTCGGCCAAGTGCTCCTTGGCTGCACCCCTCAAGTCCCTCACAGTCTGCAACTGTACAAACCCTGACGGGCCTGCTTTAGGTCAGCCTCATCTGGGAACTCTCCCTTCCCACAGACATAACTCTCCCTTTCTCTACATGATTGGCCTTTGGCCTCTTATTGTTGCCTTTGGCCATCTCTATGCCATGTCTGAAGGTGACTCTGGATACGGCTGTCCTCCTCACATGCACACCTATGTTGTATTTACAGACTCAGATGTTTAACAGTCAAAAATGAAGACTGCCAGAACAAGCTCAAATGCTTAAATAAGTAGCAAGGAATCAACGCTGTATCACATTAGCCTAAGGGAGCACTGGAACAATTCAGCTAGGTAGCTGGGGTGGAGGAGGGAGCAATAATCGCCTGTTCTGTCCCTAGCTGGCTCTGCAGCAATATCAAGCCACAGGCCTGACCTCTTTGGGTCTACCTTTCCCCTTCTGGAAGACAATAGTCACACCGTTCCCACAAGGTTGCTGCTTGGATTAACTGAGACGCCTTAGGCCAGTGTTGGCGTCTTACAGCCACTCAATTAAGTTCCCACAGACCTGAAGCAAGCTTCAAAAGCCAAAGACTCTCGGAGGAGCACTGTGTTTCAGAGGCAGCTCCGTGCTATGCTTACAACACAGGTTATGGAGTCAGACCACTTGGCTTTAATTCTGGCACCACCTCCAAGGAAGTTGGCTCTGGACTCCCATTTTTCCATCTGTAAATGGGGCTGGCAATAACTGAGAATTGTAAGGGTGATGGAGAAGCACACATTTGCTGTCCAGTGCATAGAAAGCTCTCTATTAATGGTAGAACCAGACCTGCACGGTGAGACTTTAAGAAAAACAGTCGTGTTGTTCTGCAGCATCACAATGGGTGATGACAGGAAAGTCACTGTGTTAAAAGTCACTAGATCATCTAAGCCATTGGGTAAGTAAACAGTGGGGTAAGTGTTCTTCAAATGTGACTCTTAGCTGCTAATGGCTTACCACAGATAGATATCTGGACTCCAACTGTGGCATCAGATCCCTTGGGAGATGGGGTCCAATGGGATGCATTTTAACTTTATTTCATTTTACAATTTTTAGTATTCTTTGTGTATTTGTGTGTCAGTGTATGTGTACGTGCTTGTGCCTGTGGTGCTGGAAACTACACACTGATACTTTGGAAGGGCAGCAAGTACTCTTAACCACAAGCCATCTCTCTAGTCCCAATAGATGCATCTTTAACAAGTTCTTCAAGGGATGTGATAACATCTAATGTTATCCAATCATCTTATCGTGGCAGCTACTAAAGAGGAGACAAGTGGCCACTGGGTACCCACTAGCTGCCTAATATATCTGGTAACATGGAACATCTGAATATTATGATGCTGTTACCAAGGAGGCAGAATCCTGTATATGGTGGGACATCCCTGAGGAACTTCTGGCACATGATTCCCTTTGCCCCTCATAGGCACCTCTCAGGGATTCATGGAGTCCCATAGTATACTATGAATGAGGGCTGTTAGCCTTCTCAGAAAGCCAGTAGACCAGCACACCTCTCCTTGTACCTCATAAAGATGTTCTGTGATGAAATATTGTCAAGGGCATTATATTTAGGTCCTTGAATGGTTTGGACTAGTGAAAGCCTAGTTTCTAAAAAGTTACCTAAAACAGAATGCTAGAGATGACCTGATGGTTTTGCACTCACCTCTTGGCTCAAGAGAAAACCTCCTTTGTGCTCTGTGGTCAGACACTAATCCCAGTGCTGGGCTGGCCAGCTGGCAAATCTCAACCTCAGTATCCATGTGGAACTGATTCAAAGTGTGGATGTTTCAGGCCAAACCTTCATCACCACCAGACAAACAACCCAATGCAACCTATAATGCATGGATAGAGCTTCTACATGAAGTTTTACTCTGGGTTCAGGTCTGTGGTGATCAGCTAACTCTTAGGCCCATCATCAAGCCTGGAGCTCAGAAAACCCTGGTTTTAAAAGGTCACCAGTTAGAATTGTCAGGCCAGCAGATCCACTGTAGAAACATGGACCCTTTTGAGTTCCTCCACTCAGAAGTTAGGTGAACAAAGAAAATTCAATCCAATTTTTCAGTAAATCCTACTATGTTCTGGAAGGGCATGGTTTAAAAAAGCAATTATTGTGCTTTAATTTACTTAAGGCCTACATGCCTGGGGAATTTTTGCACAGTGCCATGAAACTGCCTCTTGCTGAACACACACACACACACACACACACACACACACACACACACACAACACACACACACACACTCACACACAGAGTTAAAAGTAAAAAAATTCCTACCTTTCTGTACAGTACCAACAATAGGCCAGATTCACAGTCCAAAGGGACTTTACCTCTTGACCCTAAGTTCCGGATTGTTGGAGACCCTTCTAGCAGCCACGCTCTGGTGGTCACTTCCTGTTTCCAGGACTCCCAGAGCCTACTCATTTTGCTTTCTCTGATTTTGGCACTGTTATTTGGGGGGGGGGGTTGTTTGTTTGTTTTAATGTAGATTCACAACTATTTTGCTAGTTAGTATGTATGCCCACTATTCTATTGGCTTTGCCATACAAACTGCTGGGGCTGAGTGTTCAGCTGCATCATGGGATGGTCTGGTTTAGAAGGATCAAATGTTCAGATGAGAAGACAAAAGCTCCTTAGTCTGTTCATGATGTGTGAGTTGCCCACATTGGTGACCATAGACCTAGTCCAGCTTTCTGTCCCTCACTCAGGTCCATTTATTAGGGTCAGTATTCAGCCAGCTTCAACTGAGTTTCTATAGTTTCACACACAAATTTCATGCCTGACCACCTAGCTGCCCCATCACTATCTGGACAGTGTATGGACATTGAAAACCTTCTTCTTCTCCCTGGCTCCTCACGGATTCCTGGACACCTATATAGATGTTCTGATTCCATTCAGTATAGGAACAGTTTTGGCTGTGAAGTACCCTTAATGTTGTAGGCCTCTGTCATAAACCTGTCTGGTCTCTTTGAGGCTCCTAAGATCCCTGAGGGAGTAAGACATCAGACACAACAGGTTTACTGTGCCACACGTGGGTAGCACAGTCTTCAGAATTCTTTAGGGACTGATTTCTGAGCCCCAGCCAGACTGCTGGAGTATGTTCCAGGGATCTGCATTTTGGAATAGAGTCCTCCAGGTGACTCTGACGGAGCTCTCTGACCCTTGCTGGGTAGGATTTCCCAGCGGTTCCTCCCATAGAAAGAGTCTATTGATTTATGTGTTTTCATCCTTTGATCAACTTGGATGAGGAAGGGAAATAACCGTGAGAACTACTTATTTAGTTGGCTGGTCCAGCCAACTGACACAGGGCTACAATACTGTCTCCTTTCTGATGCAGATGAACAGTTACTAGCCAGTCACAGGAAGCAGCCAGGAAGAGATCTGTAGTAGGACTGTTTTCTGTATGTGATGCTGTAAATAAAGTAACTGTTTTGGTCTATGGCAAGCACCATAGCAATAGGCAGGAAATCAGAGTAGAGTCAGGTAGGAGGGTGGAGTCAGTCAGTCTCCATTCGACCCCCCAAAAAGAGCCATGTAAGGAATCCAGGTGAGCCACAGGCGGGCCACATGGCAGATAGAATACTAGAAATAGGTTGAATTAAGATGAAAGAGGTAGCTAGTAATGTGCTTGAGACATAGGCCAAATGGTATGAAATTAATATAAGTGTCTGATTCATTTCTTTGGGGAATAAAAGCTGCCACTGGTAAGGTCCAAACTTCTGGCCCAAACGGGCCAGGAAATCTTTTACAACAGAGATCTTCTTCAGGCAAAGGGCCAGAAGGGCCCACACCCTAAACTTCAATAATCAGGACTCCTGCCAGCTCTGGTCAGATGGAGAAAATTGGGAACTCCTTAGTCACAGAGCTCAGGCAGCCATAGCCCCAGCTGTGTCTCAGAAGCTGACAGATGTAGCCTACCCTCTCACTCTCGCTTAGAGGCGAAGAACATTTCTCAGGACACAGAGAAGCTTGTTTAAGATAACAAACAACCTCCAGAGACCATCTCAAACTAAGAAAAGCAAATCCTTAACCCTGAAGTAGGCAAATCTGGCTGTCTTGCCTACCAAAGTGACTGACTAAGGGGGCTGTTGTCCCTGGTCATCCCAGGCACTGTGCATAGAGGTAAAGAGCCGGATAATAAACGTTTAACCAAGGCTGAGAACATTAGCTATGCACCATGAAGAGAGAAGACGTGGTGAAGACGAATGGAAATACCTCTCCAGTACCTCTCCCCACCCCAAGGAAAGTCAGTCCTCCAGCCCTACCAAAGAGAAGGACACAGGTTCCAGGGGCAGCTCTGGAAGCCTGGAGGATGCAAGTCTGACATCTCTGCCACACTTGTTCTGTGTTAGGTGCTGGCCAGTGGCTGTGCTGGGGGCGACTTAGGGGAAGTTGTATTGCTAGAACAATAGCATTGAAACATCATCAGTCATGACAATCAGCTTTTACTTCATGCTCAGCTGGGCCATGTGCGCTTACAGATCACTTCATTGAACCATCTCAGCCCTCCACGAGGAGAATCCTGCCTCCATTTCTGAGATGAGGAGCCAGATGCTTAGATGTCAAGCTGTTTGATTTCCAGACCCTGGTTTGAATGATGGAACCCACATTTGAAGCCTGAGATAGTGACATGCCATCTCTAGGTTATTCTGTCTTCTCATAGAGGATCTCTGTCAGAGAAAGAGTCAGGCAAAGAAGTGACCCACTCTGTGGCCAGTTATGAATGCATAGTATGGAAAAGCCAAATGCCCAGTGACCAAGAAAAGATGGAGCACACACAAGGCCTCTGTCTACATGGGGAGTCACAAGTCACTGAAAAGCCAACAGATCACACAGACAGAAGTGGAATGAAGTGCTGAGGGGGAAACAAATGGGAGCTCAAGCTGAGGAGGGAGAGCTTTCCTCAGGAGAGCAAGGCCGTGGGGAGGGCAAGGGAACAACCAAGGCTCCCTCTGGGGCTTGATATGTGTTCAGGAAGTGGCAAGGACAGGCAGCTGTGACACCCGTGAGAAAGAGGCTCCTACCCACCCCACTGCTCACCTCTACTTACTCACCTGTTGGTTCAACATGCATTTGCTATTGCTGTCATTGTCGGATTCCTGCTCCCAGGGGGCTCACAGAGGACACAGGAGACTGACCTAAGCACAGAGGCCCACAACAAGACACATAGGAAGCTCACGATGTCTGGGGCAAGTCAGGCCTCACCATGGTGTCCTGGGGTTGGGTTCTGACAGATGAGCATGAATCCTGGAGGCCAGGGATGTGTGCTGGGGAGTGCCTCAAGGAGGAACAAGGGTGCCCCAAGAAGGACATGTGCAGGAAAGGGGGTGATCCAAGTAGAGGCAAGAACAACAACACTGAGCCAAATTTGGTCTGACAAGTTCTGTGGTAGACTGGCCAACTAGAGAAAATGCCGAAGAGAAGGGCAGGCCTGCCAGAGAGTGAAGAGTGTGGTATGCTGTGTCCCACTGTAAGAGACAGGGCACAGAGACCAGGGCTTGGGGATTTCTTCAGGAAGCAATGTAGCGCTTGGTGAGACAAGCCAGAAATGATGGACTGCTGTAGTGTCTGTGAGTAGTAAATCAATGTGTGACTGGCAGGCAATGGCTGCAAAGGACAGACAAGACAGAGAATCTGGAGACACCTGGCAGTGGCCACTGTGGCCAGTGAGAGGGGAGGTGGACAGGAATGCAGCAGAAAGGCAGGTTATGCCACACTATGGGCCAAGATATGTCCAGTGAGTACATTTGTGAGGCTCAAACAAATTATCTGAGAAGATAAGAGCTCTGGGAGCTGATGAGGTTTAGTGAGAGAGGGCCCTACAAAAGAAAGGCAATGAGACATCAGGCTGTTCTCTTTGCTATATGAGTGAGCACTAAACACAAAGAAGGCTGTCTGTGAGTCAGGAAGGACCCCCCAGACACACACACACACACACACACACACACACACACACACACACACACATAATCACCCTGAGCTTGAACTTCCAGCCTTCAGATCTGTGAGGAATAGCCCTGTCAGATAAGCCATGCAGTCCACAGGATTTTGTTACTGCTGCTAGATCAGACTACGACACACAAGGAGGACAAAGTCACTCTGTACCTATGACGTCTGAGTAACTGATCTGTCATCCAAGGAGGCAAGCTAGGGTCAATGAGAAGGAATGGGGATTTAATGAGGATACAGGTGAGGCAGCCCAGACTCATAAAAATGGCAGTAGTTACACTCTAAAAAGTGTTGACTGGCAATAGCACTAAGGATAGACGTGGGAAACAACAAAGAGAAGCAAAGGGCAGTGACAAGTGAGAAGACAACCCAGAAAAGCTCAAGCTAAAGCAAGAGAAACAGCAAAAGGAGCAGAGCATCACCTGTCCAGAGAAGTCAGGCTGGACAGATGCTGTGATGCAACCAACCAGTGCCCCTGGAGGTGAGAAGCAACACTTTGTAGGGAGAGACTGGAGAGTACAGATGCCAACTGTACCCCAAGGAAACATGAGAGATCTTTTTCTATAACCTACACTGCAACAAGAATTAAGCAGGCAAGAATCCAGCAGATCTTTCTTCACCTATCCAGAGTCTCTGCCCAGCCTCTTGACACTGTGTGTGTTCAGGTCAGGGATTGAGGCAAGCTCCCTGGATATGAAAAATGACCCTGTCACCTAAGAGTGGCACTCTCCAGCTACGGTAGTTCACTGTTTCTACAATGATGCCAATATTGTAGATCACATGTCAGACAACCTGCTTTACAGCATCACTTGGCTAAGGAGCCATTTGATTGGTCAAGCCAATGTACAGGTGAACAATCAAGCTCAGATTCACACTGCTTACAAACCGTGGGTACCGTTTTGAGCATGCTGAACTCTGTTTGCCTGCCTCAGAAGGCATTATCCTGAATCAAGCTGTCCCTTGCTGACTGACATTGCCACATGCCTGCCTAAAGACAGGGCAGCCTTAGAGATGGCTGTCCTGGAGCAACTGCTGTGGGGATGGTACTTGACTCTTTACTCTTCCTATGCACATGCTCCTAAGAGATCCCTTCTCACACCTGTTCAGAGCTTGATCACATGACTTGTTTTGGCCAATGAATCCTTTGCAAATGTGATACAAACACAAAATTCTTATGCATGGACAGAGAATGGTTGGTTGTCTCCTGTCTTACTCTCTTTGGAAGCTAGATATTACACACAAGTGCAGGCTGGCCCACAGTAGATTGGAAGAACTGTAGGGGTCGGAGAATAACCTATTCTGCCCAAGCCTCTCTGGCCCGTCAGTCTCAAACCCTAGACAGGTGAGGGAGGTGACATAAGATATCTGTCTACACAAATCAACCATCCAGACAATGCACACAATCATGATAGGTACTGGTTTTCTTTTTGTTTGTTTGAGATACAGTCTTTTGAAATTGAGGCTGGCTTCAAACTTGCTCAACAGGCAACACTGGCTTTGAACTCCTAATCCTCTTGCTTTCATCTTCCAAGTGCTGAGACTGCAGGCATGTGCCATCATGGCCAGTCAGTGTTTGTAAGCTGGAGCCATGAAGACTTGGGGAGGCCCTCCAGGAGTCAGGGAACACTGCAGAGAGGGAGGCAGAAGGAATGCATAGAGGAATAATGATGAGGGCTGCCACCTTCTGAATAGGGCTTGGCCACAGTGCTCTTCACTCTCCAGGTTACACACTGCCCTGAGCATTAATGATTGCTGGTGGGGATTTTCTCCGTTTCTTTTCTTATTTACTTATTTGTTTGTGGGTTGGTTTTTTGAGACAAGGTCTCTGTGTGGCTCTGGCTGTCCTAGAACTCACTCTGAGTAGACTATGCTGTGTTCAGACTCACAGAGATCCACCTGCCTCTGCCTCCCAAGTGCTGCCACTGCCTGGCTAAGAGCCATTTTCTTGAGTGGTGTAGCCACTGATGAGTTGTCCATACTCCTGTCAGTAAATAACCTATTGCCTGTGCTCCTGTAAGTCACCGTAACCATATAGAGACAAAAGCCAAAACAACAACCACAAGGAACAAAACAGAAGTGGAAGGGGAACAAGTCAGGAGAACAAAGGAGATGGGGCTCGGGGTTAAAGTGAGTCTGCATCCCAAGTTCTCAACAAAATACTAAAAGTGGGGGTACACACCAGCACTCAGGGGGAAAAGGCAGGTGAATTCTAGGGGCTCCCTGGCCAATCGATCTAGCCATGCAATGCCATCCGATTTCAATGAGACCCTGCCTCAAAAAACAGAATGTCATAGGAAGACAACCCACATCGACGCACATGTGTGCGCGCACACACATACACACACACACATGCACAGAGGTCAATAGAGTGGAAGTAAGAGAAAGTAATGAGGAGATGAGATCAAATACAGAGGCATAGAATCATACTGATCCCATTATTACATACAATTAACATGTATTAGTAAGAAAAGGTTTGGAGTGAGTGGTCCATCACACAGCAAAAGTAAATAAAGCCTGCACTCAGGAAACAGAGGCAGGCAGATCTTGTGACCTGGAGGTGAATCTGGTCTACATGGTAGGCTCTAAGCCAGGACTTATCTCAAATGGAAGTGGAGGAGAAAGCCATTCAATCCAAGTCCGTGAAAAGGATTGAAGTCAGCTTGCTCTGAAACAATGGAGGATTCCTTGAGCAACAGAAAAAACCCAGCCGAGGTGGTTTGAATGAGGATGCTCCCCATCGGCGCAAGCCTTTCTGTCCATCTGGTCCCCAGTTTGGGGAAGATTCTGAGGTGGCCTTATTGGAGGAGGCTTGTCACTGGGGATGAGCTTTGAGGTTTCAAGGACTTTTTACCATTCCCTCTCTGCTTTCTGCATATGGATTAAGATGTGGACTCTGAGCTGCTCCTGTCACCGTGCCTTCGCTCTGCCATCATGGACCTTAGCCCTCCTAAACCATAAGCCCAATCAAATGCTTTCTCTTATGAGTTGCCTTGGTCATGTTATTTTATCATAGAAATAAAAAACTAAGTAATATGCTACCCAAGAATATACTGTGTTTGGTTTGGAAGGTCATTGTTCTCTTGCAGGAGTATCTCTATTATCTCCCTAGAGCACCGAGTCTTTTAGGAGCAGGTGGCAGTAGTGTAGTGGAATTATGTTGTTACATCGTAAATAATTGTCCCACCTACTGATTTAATAAAAATGCTGATTGGCTGGAGGCATACAGGAAGTATGGGCAGAGTTACCAGACTAAGAAAACTGTAGGAACAGAAAGAACAGAGTATAGATGCCAGGAAATGCAGAGGAAAGAAGCTGAAATGCTGCTGATAAAAGGTACCAAGCTGCATGGCTAAACAGGATAAGAATCATGGGTTGAGTTAAGATGAAGGAGTTAGCAAGTTATATGCCTGGGCCCTAGGCCCACCAGAGTAAAAACAATATAAATGTCTATGTTATTCTGTGGGACTGTGTGTCCGAATCTTGAGGCTAAGCCTGAAAGTCAGGCCAGAAATCTCATACAACACAGTAGCACACTACAGTGACACTTTCCTCACACAGTGTTTTATACTGAGGAGAAAGGAGACCAGCCTTCTAGAAAGCTCACTGCAAACACATCAAGGCATCAGAGGGCATAGAGGGTCTTTGGAGAATACTCCACAATCCGCAACTGCCAGCACCCCTCAGCAAGGAGCCCAGGAGAGCCACGCTGGCCCATTGTACACTAACAGGGTACCACTATCCCTTCCTCCTGCTACCTAAATCTGCTGTGTATGGTGAAGCATTGGAGGACAATCTGACTAGCTCCAGGAAGTGAGGAAACTTGTCACTTTTAAAGCCTGGGCAGAAAATTTCTTGTTAAAAGAATAGACAAAATTGAAAGCTTGCTAGGGTGCCACTATCTCTAGGCATATTGTACAGGGAGGAAGGAGGAAGAACACAAACAGCACAGAAGGCAATGATCTTCGCAGCTCTCAGAGTCCCCTCAAGGTGGGGACACATTTCCTACGCTGCCCAACACTGTGAAAAATGACTTTTAGTCTTTGCTTGTTCTAATGATGCTTGAAATTAAGATGGTTCTTTTGCGTACTCTCTGTGGGTGAAGCCCTAGCTGCCATCAGGAATACTAGTGTCTGGATAATTTATTTCTCACTGCCCAGGCTGTGGGTCACAGAAAAACTTCAGGAGACCAACATACAGGGCATTTTCTCCCCAGGAAGTGTGGGCACACCTAAGGGTACTATGTGACCTGGGATTGGGTGGTGCTGGTTTTAGGATATTTTGTTTTGTTTTGGGTTTGTTTTTGTCTTTTAAGACATGGTCTCTCTGTATAGCCTTGGAAGTCCTGGAACTCACTCTGTAGACCAGGCTGGCTTCAACATCAGAGATCTATCTGTTTCTGCCTCCTGAGTGCTGGGATTAAAGGCATGTGCCACCACCATGTAGTGTCTCTATTTTTAAACTGCATTTATTATTGATATGCGTGTGTTTCGGGGGTGCACACATGCCCTACTGTACTTGTAGGGACAGAGGACACCTTCTGGGATGGTTCTGGAGTAAATGTGGGATGTCCCACTTGGCAGCCAGTACCTCTACCTATACTTGCTGAAATGTCTTGTCTGACCTACAATCTGGGTCACAAATGATGTGGCACTGAACCCCAAAGAGGGCAAAGTGCTCTAGGTGCCAAAGGCCTGCTGCCTGTCACCGTTCACACTGATTAGGTCTAGGGCCCTAGGTAACTCTGACAGTCTCAGTGTAATAAAGGGGGCAGTGAATAACAAATTCACCCTTTAACTGTGGTTAGAAACTCCCTACACTATGAGACAGCAATGAGGCGGTGTACAGTTCTGTATTCGTAAGTATAAGCGCCATGTTGTATACTGGTGCTCTGCAACTTTCCCTGTACATACTGACATTGTACCCATTGTGGGGCACATTCCTATCCCCTTCACAGCCCCTGGAAATCTCCATCATACTCCCTGCTTCTGAGTTAAAAACTTTAGATGCCACATGACAGAATTATAACTCTGTACTTCTTTGTGACAGGCTCATTTCACTGGCACAACATCTTTTGCATCCAAACACACTACATTCTTAGAATATACACTTCATGGCATGCCCTGTCTGCATGGTAACACATATATACATACATATATGTATATATAATTTACCATTTAATAGGTTGGTATGTGAGCAGAGACATGATGGGGAGGTAGTCAGTCAGAGGGCAGGAGCATACACAGTGGCAGTTCTCAGGTACCAGGCTGCCTGCTAATGAGAAACTTCTGAAGAGAAAGTTTAGGAGCTATAATGAAGAGTGGATGCCCAGAGGACAAAGAGGTGGCACACACCTATAATCATCTGAGGAGGCTGAGGCAGGAGGATTGTGAGCTCTAGGCTACCCTGGGATACCTACTGAGTTCAAGCCCAGCCTGAGCTAATAACAAGACTCTGTTTCAAAAACCTAAAGAAACAAAAGACATGAGTCTTAGGCGCCAGAGTGAAGGGGCTAGAATGGCATGAACTAAGAGCATGGATGACACGGGAATACACGTGGGGCTCGTGAAAAAGAGCGAGAGATCTCTTGCCTAAGTTGAATTTGTAGCCGGTCCTTTGTAGCCGGCATCAGGGCAATGAAAGTGGATTTGAGAGAAGGAGCTTGTTTTGACCTGACTTGTGGTGACATATATTTAATAAAATCAGCCTGGAATATCAGAGGACAGAGCCAGCTCTCCAGCCCCACCCCCTATTTTGAAACAGGGTTTTTTTCTGTGTAACAATCCTGGCTGTCCTGGAACTTGCTTTGTAGACCAGGCTGGCCTCGAACTCACAGAGATTCCCCCTGCCTCTGCCTGCAAAGTGCTGGGACTAATGGTGTGTGCCATCTCTGCCTGGCTTTTGACTCTGCAAGGTCAGCAGAGTATCTTGGTTGGATGGGGAGAGGGCACAAAAAATATTAGGAAGCATGTATACTGCACTAGATTTCATTCATAGAACTCTAAGAACACGGCGATCGGCTGGCCTGGAAGGGCTATAGGAATGAGTGAATCTTTTCAGAAATTTGTGCAAAATCGTAGCCCTGGCCCCTGTGAATATGAAGCCAATGTCCTTGAACTCAGGATCCTTTCCTAGAGACCACTAGTGTGCACAGCCACACGGGGCCTCGTCACTCTAAGAAGTAATCGCTGGAGGACAGTTATCAGTATAGATCCTAACCTAACCTGACTGCTGTTCTTCTAGAAGGAGGACAGACAGGGAGGCATGACAGAAGACACTGTGAGCACACGCAGCAAGAGCACCACGTGAGGAGGAAGGCGGACACCAGAGTGAAGCCCCTACTGACAAGGAAGACTGCTTACAGCACCACCTAAGAGGTAGGAGGACACAGTCTCTCCCACAGCCCCACGGAAAGCAGACCAACCAATGTCTTGGTTTGGACTTCCCCCTTCCAGAGCTGTGAGAGAACTAATTTGTGATTTCAGCCAGCCATTTGCAGCACTTTGTTATGGCATCCCTAACAGATACAATACAGAAGCCCAGAAGTGAGACTTTAATGTGCTAAGTATGGGCATGTCACTTAAGCAGTGGGATAGGTCCTGAGCTCAAGCTAAGAGGCCAGACTGATGGCAGAAATTTTGGGCATGTGTGCAGACAGAGTATGTTTAAAGCTGTGGTACTGACTGAGAACAGCAAGAGATGAAAATAATACAGGAGAGAACCAAGGATGGAGCCTGGGGCACTCAAAGCAGAAAATGAAGAAATGGGATTGAAGATGTCCAGGATGCAGGGTGGGAAGAAACCTAGACAAGAAGAAGGGCCAAAGCCCTTCCCACAGTCTTCCCCAACATCCCATCATGCTTACACTCGCTCTCACTGGACCATTCAAGCTAGCACTGGCCTTCCTCTATTTGGGCCAAGTGCTACCCACTTCTGATGGTTTCCTATTCCTTCTTGTTTGCTGTATCTCAGCCTAGGCAGAGAAGGGAGCCCCGTTCCCCTCCAACATACCTTCCTGCCTATTTGCATGCAAAGTGTCCCCTCTGAAGAGCAAATGAGCTCTCTCCAGTGTAAAAAACTCCTGGTATGTCTAGGATCGGCATCCCTTTGCCATTTCAGTGGTATGGTCTGGACATGCTCTTCACCTCTAAATCCTGAAATTAAGATATTAGACCTTTCGTGGTAAGAACAGAAAGTGGAGTAGTGAAGAAGAAAGGGTTGGAAGGAGGAGCCACAATCTATGAGGGTTGTTTGCTTTTCCCTTCAAGATCTATATATGAGGGATTTGAAAGCTAGTGTGAGAGCCAAAGTTACATTATAAGTTTTAATTAGTATGACTTAGAGAACCATGAAACAAAAATGCCTCTGATCTGCAAGGCCCTTGCCCAAGCACAGACAGTTCCTGAAATGCTGGAGGCTGTCCTTTATGAGAGATGACAAGCAACATGTTTTGTTTTTTTTCTCCCCTAAACAAGTTTGTTTGATCCATCTGCACCGGATGTGCTTGATCACATGTGAGCAGGAGGTCAACAGGCAGGAAACATGCTTGTGCCTGACTAGACCTAACGGGAAATACTTAAGCCACTGCAAACCCTGATTCAGGGCTGTTTTCTGGAAACCCAGAGATGGACCTGGCCAGAGCCCATTCACATGGCCAGCTTTTAATTAAAACTTGCTTCAAGTTTGTCTTTGAATTGTGACAGTGTCTTATTCATGATTGGTGGGATAAACGTTAGACTGCCCAGAGCCATTAGAATAAAGTGAAATTATAATTATACATGCTTTTAAGTTTTTAATGGTACTTCCTTCTCACTTGACCTTAAGACAGTTTTTATTATTGCTACTGTTGTTTATTTGCTTTAAAATTTCACTGTTTCTTACCTCCCTCTGTGCTTCAGTGATTCATTAACTCCAAAATGAAGAAATCCTTTAAAATGTATACATGAAAAATTTCAAAAGACAATAAAAAAAATGGAAGATTGAGAAGAGGGCCAGACAGAGGGTTGGCAGAACAGCAGATTCTTCTACTTATTTAATGCATAGTTTATTTACTTACTTTTGAGATGAGGTCTTACTAACTAGGCCAAACCGGCCTTGAATTCCAGGGGCTCCACCCGCCTCTGGGACTGGATTAAAGGTGTGTACCACAGCCCCCTTGAATAGTTTAAAAGATAACATTTAATTTGCCTCACCTTCTCGTAGCTAGACATTTAGAAAAGATACAGAAAGTTTGCTGTAAAAATAAATTCTTTAAATAAGAAGCAAATGTTCTGAACAGTCTCTTCCTGGGGTTTTGTATTTATTACTCTGCTTCAGAGAAATTGCCAGGCGGGAACAATCAGTTCACAGGCCTGTTACAAAAGATCATTTACTGGGAAATGTAGGGAACAGGGTGGCTGCTGAAGGAGGTGGGGCTGTGGGTGGGACTGCTCCTCTTCAGGAGAGGTACTCACAATGTTTCCCTCTTCTCTGTCCCATCTCACATTTGTCTCCTCAGGGAAAGTCATCGTTTTTTGGTTTATTTTTCTTTTCTTTTCTTTTAAACAAGTCAAGATGTGTGTATGTGACTTTCTGCAAGATGCATCCTTATGTCTGGAGAACCAGCTATTATGGAGTGAAGAGGAAAGGCAGGTGCAGGGCCAGCTGAGAGTCAGCAGCCAGAGACCCAGGTTCCTTTCCCAAGCTGCTTAGGAACAGGTATGCACTCGGCAGGATGATGTTCTGCCTCATTACCAGGGGCATGTGGTCCCCCGGAATGTTCTATGTTAAGGCTGTTTCGGTTTTTTAAAAATGATAAGGCAGTGATCTTATAAATCTCCAGAGAGAAGGCAGGCCATACCAAGGATTCAAAGTGCCAGAAGCTACTTCAAATTTTATTTTAATTAGATTTTCCACTCTGAGTGTGGGTGTGGTGTGCACGTGTGTGTATGTATATCTGCATGTGGGGGTGCATACAGAGGTGATTTCTTTCCCTCAATCCTGCTCCCACTTTATTCACTGATGCAGGTTCTCTCAATCAAACACAGATCTTAAGGATATGACTAATCCTGTTAGCCAGCTTGCTCTGGGGACCTCCTGGTCTCTACATTGGAAACTTGAATTACAGGCTGGCCTTTGTGCTCAGCTGGCATTTACATGGGTTCTTTGGGATCCAAACTCCAGTCATCACTGTGTAATCGCTGAACCATCTCCCAGCCCTACCTCCAAATTTTAGATGTTAAGTTTTCAAATGACAATTCTGTGTGATCCCACAAGGCACTTTCAGTTCCATGTGATCTCTGAAAATTTATCTCCCAAGAAGCTACTAAAAGATATGCACCCGCCCCCAGCAAAGGCATAAACCAACAAGCAATACAACAACAAAATCAACCAACCAACCAATCAACAACAATGAACCAAGACTTGAGATCCAAGAAAAGAAGGATGAAGGCCCAGGCCAACAAGGGAAGGCCTGCACAATGCTAGACAGCAAGCCCCAGTGAGGCCAAGTCTAGGCTGTAGCAGGAAGCTGGGTAATGAAGGAGGAGGAGTGTCTGAATAGACAGAGACTGCAGGGCTTGGGAAAGTGGATAAATGGAAGCAGCAGGCACCCCCAGATCTCCTGAAGCACTGGGGAAAAACCCTAAAAGGTGGGCAGTAAAACCAAATAGTCCTTCAAAGGTAACTATTAGCTCAGAGAAAAATAGTTGAACAGTTGTACAAGCAAAGAAACACCATCTCAGGCCAACAGTCCATTGTCCAGTGAATAATGTCTAAATCATCTTCAGACTGGAAACCCAACCACAGGGTCTGCCCCATGTGGCTGGCATATCTGTCAGGAGGCTGGGGAGGGGAGTGGGAGGGTTTGTGTTAAAAGGGGCCAGTCCTTCTCACAGGAAGTCAGAAGGCAATGTTTAAAATCAATAAACCAGGACTGCACTCAAGACATCTGACTCAGGGCAGTGATTTGGAAGGAAAATACCCAAAGACTTCAAAGAGATTCTTCTAGGAAATGGGGCTGGGTGCTGTGACTTGACTTTTAATCTGTTTTTACAAAACAGATAAAAATAAAACACAATTTAAAAATAAAAGCATTGTCTTGGAATTTTACTATAAAGCTCTTTCAGTGGGGAAATGAGGGAATCTAGGAAAGATGGAGAAAAAAAAAAAACACAATAAAATCCTTAGCACCAAAGAACTTCCCAGCATAGCACTCCTGCAAAGCCCCACCCCTCTGCCAAGGCCCCGCCCCTCCACTGGGAGGAGGGCCAGTCTCATTACTTCCATAATGGAGGCCAGTCTGCCCCTGAGAACTTTTCATCACAGTCACCCTCAAACTCTCTCCCAGCAAAAGCTGAGGCCTCAAATGGGAAGTGTGTGCTGGACTTGTCCCACTTCCAACTGTAATGTTTTATTCCTAAGTAATGGGGTGAAAGGTAACCAAGAAATTTAGGAAACCCAGTGTGTGGGGAGCTGGGTGAGACAAGCGCCACAAACATGAAGCACTGCGAAGGCGGGGCCTGGGCCACTGGTGAGTGAGTTACAGAGAAAGTCAGCCAGGGAGGGACCCGGGGGGAGTGTGCAGAGAGCTGCCCTATAAGGCTGTAGACATCAAGGGGCACTGTCCCTTACTACTGGGAAAGTGTCAAATGGTACCCATGTTGACTATTTGCTTTCCAGGACCTAAGTGCTCATTTATTTTAATCAGTTCCCTGATATATTTAGAGACTTTGATGAGAACAGGAAATAAATATCATTTGAAAACAAGGATTTCCATATGCACTCACTACTTCTAGTTATTGTTGATACAGTAAAAGTAATTTCACTAAGATGTGTATAATAAAAAAATTAAAATAAGTCTCAAGCTAGGCTTGGGAGTGCATATCTTTAATCCAACACTTAGGATTAGGAAGGCAGAGGCAGGCGGATCTCCATGAGTTAGAGGTCAGCTGGCCTACATGGTGAATTTCAGAGGCCAACTAGAATTACATGATGGCAACAACAACAAAAAGCTGGGCATGGCGGTGGGCATATCGGTGCACACCTTTAATCCCAGCACTCAGGAGGCAGATGCAGGCAGATCTCTGTGAATTCAAGTCTAGCCTGATCTACAAAGTGGATGCCAGGACTGTTACACAGAGAAACCTTGTCTTGAAAAACCACCAAAAATGATAATAATAGGGGCTGGAGAGATGGCTCAGCAGTTAAGAGCACTGACTGTTCTTCTGGAGGACCTGAGTTCGATTCCCAGCATCCACATGGCAGCTAACAACTGTCTGTAATTCCAAGATCTGACACCCTTACACAGTTATACATGCAGGCAAGACACCAATTCACATAAAATAAAAATATAAAAAATATGATGATAATAATAATATTGAAACAAACAGGCTTGCAGATTATTATATGCAAACAGAGGCATATTAGTCAATGTGAAGAAAAATAAAACTGATGTTTTCTGGTAGGCTTGTTTCCGACCACATTAAAATAAATGCTTGGCTGTTATATTTCTGGAGGTTGGAAATCACACTGAGGCTAGGCAAGAGCACAGTGTTGTTAGGACACTAACTGAGGAACCATGCAGAATGTAAGCCGCCCTCACGTGGTCCAGAAGACAATACTTATGCCTGCTGAAGATACATACCTGGATCTTTCTGTCCCTCTTCCTCGCCCTTCCCATGACTAAATAATAAAGCCAATGGAACTTGCTTATAACAGCTGGATCTGGGTAATGGTAACAAGGTGCTCTGTATACTGTTATTAGTAAAGAAAAAGTTAACGATGATAAGAGTATGAATGCTTGGTGCCGAGGATGAAGGCAGAAGGAGATGACTGATATTTCACAACCACTTTCCAAGCACCCTGAATTCATGCTGGAAGCTAGAACTCAGAAACAGTAAGACTGCCTCAGCACAGTCATCATGAGGAAGAAAACAAAACAAAAACTCCTTTCGGGCTTTATTTGACTCTCCATGGTCCACATTCAAGGCTGAATGTCCAGTTTGTGTAACAGCTTTGGTTTAAAATAAATGAACCCTTCAGCCACTTACCAACTTCAAGGTAATTTAGAAAAGGGTTCTTTAAAGAATGGGCCAGGTGACTGGGTGGTGGTGGCACACACCTTTAGTCCCAGCACTCAGGAGGTAGAGAGAGAGGATCTCTGTGAGCTGAGACCAGCCTGGTCTGCAGAGCAAGTTCAAAGACAGCCAGGGCTATACAGAGAAACCCTGTCCCCCCCCCCCAAAAAAAAAAAAAACAAAATAAAAGAAACAAACAAAAGACTGGACCAATCTTGGTAAGTTTCGAGCAGGAAGAACCAGGCTGTATAGAGGCTCAGGACAAAGCTGCAGGAAAAACCGCAATTGTAGGAAAGGGAACACTTCAACTAGAAAGGGGGTTACCTGACCACCTGGACTGCAAACACTGTAGCTGGGAAAGGCTGCCCGGATGCCTCCCCTGCTGCAGAACGCTTCTGGGGCCAGGGATAAACCTTTACCTGCTTTTACTTTCAGAATCCCTTATTTGGGGGAAGGAGGACTGGTCACAGGAAAGGTTTCAAGTAGACAGCAGGTGACTCTGCCTCATAAATGTTTACATTTGTTTTAAGAAGTTTTCTGTATTTGGGTTAATTTTTTGTGTGTTTCATTTTTTATTCTGATCTTATTTGACTGTACTGAGAGTTTTGTCTACACCTCTCTCTACAGGTGTGCCTGCATCTGTGAAGGTCAGAAGCTGGTGTCCAGTGCACGGCACTGAACCTACGAATGTGGGGGCTGGGAAGAGAACCTGGGTCCCCTGGAAGAGCAGCACTCTTAACTACTAAGTCATCTTTCTCGTTCTTGGGTTAACTTAAAAAATAAAAACAAAAAACAAAACTGGAATATATACCTATTGAGTGTTTAACAAGAAAAATATGATTTTAAATTAAAGAAAAGCAAGATGCAGGAACTTGTTCTTGCATTCAATAAGAAAAACGTATAGCCCAGTCAAATGTCCTCTATTAGTGTAAATTTGATGACTGAAGGTCATGAAAACTGAAATTTGAGAAAATTCTCACAACGTGTACACTGTCAAATACAGGGAGAGATGTGAGTGACAATTTAGTGCCTTCAGAGAACAGAGATGATGGAGAGAACAAAGAGCACCACAGGGGCAGGGCATGAGACCGTTAGGGTTCTAGGAGTGGGAGAAGGTTCGATTGTGGGGAGAGATCATAGCTGACCCCTTAAAGATGCCAAGGTATAGACCGACAGACATACCATTCCCATTACTAAAAAGATCAGACACATAGCTCCTTCCCTGCAGCTCCCGTCTGCTGGCTGCAGCTATTACAGACTAACACTTTCCTGCCTTCTTCCCGTAAAGACCAAGGGCGGAAGACTTGGCCACAATAGAACAACATAGCCTACTCCCTGCTTCTGCCTCATTGACCTTATTAGAACTCCCTGATAGGCAGAAGAACAGAGCGCTCACAGGCAGAGGTCTGGGAGACAGAAGGCCGTCCATTCAAATGGCTCAGTCTATTGTCTTCAGCTGCCTTAGTCGTAAAAGGGGTGGAAACCTGGGAGCATTAAATGAACATACCTTGGGCAGGCTGGCTGAAAGTTAAGCACTCAGTACAGTTCACTGTGATTATCACCACTGTCTTCATGGCACTTTTATTAACAGCTACTGAGAACATCTTCTTTTCCCCCTGCATAATTAACCCTCAACTTTGGCGGATGCCAGAAATGTGGTTTTGCTACATGGTGACTGTAAATATTCAAAACGTGTAAGTGGTGACCTTGCTGTAGAGCTCAGCTACTCACCACACCACTGTCATTTCACACATCTGTCCCACTGAGGCCACTGAGCCCTTCCTGGCTCAGGGATGAGACTTGTGCCTCTCAACAGCACATTCCCACTTTCAAAACCCATAGTGTCTAAATTGATGGTTCTCAACTTGTGGGTCCAGACCGCTTGGGGTTCAAAAGTCCATTTCATAGGGTTAATATATCAGATATCCTGCACATCAGATCTTCACATTATGATTCATAACAGTAGCAAAATTACAATTATGAGTCAACAACAAAATAATTTTATGGCTGGGGGTCACCATAACATGAGAAAAAGGAAGGGCCACAGCCCCAGGAAGGCTGAGAACCATTGATCTAAAGTGAAATGCATGGTGGTCCCTGGGGCCATAGGAAAACATGCTTCTCTGGGAAGGAAAGACACTATCTACAAGTGCAGATTTGGGTTGGTTACCTTTAGGGTTTTGTTTTCTTTCTCTCTGAATGGTAGTTGTGATGGCTGTGGTGCTATTAGTGGTAGAAGTAGTGGATCAATATCCTCTCTCTCTCTCTCTCTCTCTCTCTCTCTCTCTCGTTCTTTTTCTTTCCAACCTTTGCCTCCCAAGTGCTGGCATTAAGGTATGCAGCACTGCCAGGCACAAAACTAAGATTTCCTTGACTTTCAGTTTCACACTCTGGTTTTCTTTGTTTTCTCTTTTTCTCCCTATCACTTCTCAAGAGCATGTAAAAAGGTATTTGGAGAGGTGGATGAACCCAAGGAGATGATGACGGGGTGTGGAGGTGGCAGACTGACCACACTGTGGGGCTGGTAACTAGAGGTGGGGTGGCAGACTAGCACACTGTATAGTCTGTTGAGAGTTTCACACTCTGCAGTTTATATAATCTCTCAGTTAAAACAAGTTGACAATACCTCTACTAGACTCCACAGGCTATCACCACAGTGCTAGGATGGGTGGCACCTTTTGAAGTTGTTGGCCAGCGAGGTCCCATAGACCTTCAAACATTACAAGCTATTGCCATCTCTTGGTTACCATCCAAAACTGGAGAGTAAAATGTTAGCCTGAAGACACTTCAAACTTGAGTCTTAGAACATGAAGAAATCAAGCTAGTACTGACCTAGAAGCTTCTTCCCTGCCGGCTACCTGGCATAGGACAGGAAGGAGCTATGTAAGCTACTGGGGATAAAATAAACCACCAATCTTACTTTGCCGTGAATCCTGAAAGCTACAATAATGATTGTCGGGACATGACATACAATACAGACATGATTGTTTGGCTCTAAGGCCTGATCCACAGGATTAAACCCATGCTTGGCACCAATATCAGGGCCAAGAACCTGTGGCTAAACCCTAGGGGAAAACCAGCTACTATTATTCTGTTAAATAAGCATAGTATTAAACCAACTCTAATAACTAATCATTATATCCATTAATTAGTGCATTACTTAACCCTCACCAGAGAAGTTTCTTTTTGCAGTAGATGGCAATTAACATAGAAATCCATAACTAGTCAAGGTGCAGAGAATAAGAGAATGGAATACTAAGCCCTAAATGGAACATCTAAATCACACCCCTTCCTCCCAAGGCTCGGATCACCGCAGAAGAAAGGGAAAGACTGTAAGAGCCGGAGATGGTAGACTGCTGGAATAATAGTGCCTTCTAGACACAACACGCTTGTTGCACACACACACACACTCACATAGACTCTGAAAGTGTACATGAAATCTGTGCAATTCAAGTCAGACAAAATCCCAGCAGCAGAGGGGAATGGCACCGAGTCCCACGGAGGTCTCTTCTAGCTGAGCTGTTATCAGCAACTGACAGCTGCTGGGAGATGGAATCACTTTATCTTGTTGTCACTGGGATTTTTACCTACCATTTTTTATTTTATATAATTTGAATACAATATTCCATTCTCATGTTTTTAAAAAAATTGTATTATTCTGTCATATATTACATTCCAACTGCAGCTTCCCATCCCTCCTCTCCTTCCGGTCACTCCCCCAACTTTCCCTTTACCCCAGATCCTCTCCTCTTCCACTTCCCTTCAGAAACAGGCAGGTTTCCCAGGGATATCAACCAAACATGGCATATGAAGTAGCAATAAAACTGGGCACCTTTGGACTGGAGAGATGGCAGAGCACTGGATGCTCTTCAAGAGGTCTTGAGTTCAATTCCCAGTAACCACATGGCGGCTAACAGCCAGCTCTAATGAAATCTGGTGCCACCTTCTGGCCTGCAGACATATGTAGGCAGAATACTGTATACATAAAAACACAAGGCACCTCCCTCATACTAAGGACAAGGTGACCCGATAGGAGGGAAAAGACCCCAAAAGCAGACAAAGGAGTCAGAGGCAGCCCCTACCCCACTGTTAAAATTCACACAAGAACACCAAGCTACACAGCTGTCACATAGATGCGAAGGACCGAGGTCGGTCCATACTGGCTGTTGGCTCTGTCTCTGTGAGCCACAGTGAGCTCTGGTTAGTTGATCTGGGAGTTTCCTTGTGGTGTTCTTGTGCCCTCTGACTCCTAGAATCCTGCTGCAGAATTCCCCGAGCACTGCCTAATGTTTGTCTGTGGGTCTCTATATCTGCTCCTACCAGTTGCTGGATGAAGCCTCTCTGATGATGATTATACTGGGCCCCAGTCTATAAGTATAACAGTATCATTAGAAATCATTTCACTGACTTTTCCTTCCTCCCTCCTTCCCTCCCTCCATCCTTCCCTCCCTCCCTTCATCCCTCCCTCCTTCCCTTCTTCCCTCTCTCCCTCCCTTCCTTCCTTTTTCTGTTTTTTGCTTGCCATGTTTATTTCTATCCAGTCTCTGGTTCCTGGCCATTCAGGCAATCTCAGACACGGGCTCGCTCTCATGGTCCTAAACTGGACCAGTCATTGGTTGGCCATTCCCACAATTTCTGGGTCACCTTTACCCAAGCATATCTTACAGTTTTTGAGACTGGGATGGTGTTGGAATTGGTTTGGGTTTGTTTGTTTGGTTAATTAATTTTTGGTTTTTCAAGACGGTTTCTCTGTGCAACAGTCCTGCCTATCCTGGAACTCACTTGTAGACCAGACTGACCCTGAACTCACAGAGATCTGCTTGCCTCTGCCTCCCAAATGCTAGGATTAAAGGCCTGTGCCACCATGCCCAGCTGGAATCAATTTTTCTTAAGAGTCCAGTGGATGGCCACACACCCGGGAGTACATGGGCAGCACAAATTGGACTCAGTGGTTTTTTTTTTTTGTTTTTTTTAAATGAGTACAGGGGTTGTATGAAAACCTCAGAAAGAAGAAACTTCCTAAAACACATAAATACATGAAGATCAAAGTGGAATCAACCAAAAATGGGAGAAATGGAGACACCTTGGACATCTCTCATCACCAAGTAAAGCCTGCAGTTCCAGAAATGTATTACATCTATTTGAATTATTGGCCAACGGGGGTCTCACGGGAACCAATAAACAACACAGGCTATTGCCAAGGTTATTGACTGCTCTCCACAAAGTGATGGTAAGGCCCTATTGCTGAAGGCAACACCTACATAATTCACTAAACATGGAGAGTGAAGCTGGTGCCTGCCTTCAGCCTTACTTGCTCGTGTTCACAGTACTGGAAGGTGCTCTGTATGCTACCAAGGAGAAAGGTAAGGACTAGCTAGGGGAAAGCCAAATACTATCATTCTGCTAAAAAAAAAATGTAGCAATAAAATGGCTCCTAATGACATTCTGCTCGACTCATTGATCAGTACTTGCTCAGCCTCCTGCAGCAGAGAGGAATAAATACACAGACCCACGGATGGACAGTGTGCAGAGAGTGAGAGATCTTGGAACGTCAGTTCTACATAAGATGTACCATCAAATCCCTCTCTTCAGGCTTCAGGGAACCTGTGAAAGGGGAGCAGGAAGACTGTAAGAGCCAGAAGGAGTGGTAGCCACCGAGGAAAAAAGGCCATCTAAACACAGCAGGACCAACACACATAAGAACTCACAGAGGCTGAGGCCTCATGCTCACGGCCTGCACAGGTCTGGGTCAGATGGGGTCCTAGTGCTGAGAGGGGAAGCGGACACCAGCCCCATCCCTAGCCCAGGAGCCGTTGCCAGCGTCACTGAGTATGCAGACCCACAAGGGTAAGATGCATGCCTAGCAGGAAACAGCCAACATAAAATGAACTTAGCAGCATTTTTGGAGGGTCTTTGTCTCATAATGCAGTCAGGGCTTTTTATTTTTTCCCCAACCTTATAGGTCGTGTGTGTGTGTGTGTGTGTGTGTGTGTGTGTGTGTGTGTGTGTGTGTTTGTATGTGAACATATGTGTGTCTGTGTTTTTTATGGGACTCCTGTTCATGTGTGAACGTGTGTTTCTGTATTGGATAACGGGATGCCTGTGTATATGTGTCTCTCCCAGGCTCTGTGTTCTTTCTTTGGCCTTTTTCTTCTGTTTGTTTGTTCTGCCATGTTCCTGTTTCTTTTTGTATTTTTTTTTAAAGATTTATTTATTTACTTTATGCAAATTGGTGTTTTGCCTGTATCTATGTCTGTGTGGCAGGGTCAGATTCCCTGGAATTAGAGTTACAGTTGTGAGCTGCCATGTGGATGCTGGGAAATGAACTGCGGTCCTCCAGAAAAGCAGCCAGTGCTCTTAACCATTGAGCCATCTTTCCAGCCCTATGTTATTATTTTTTAAATGCCTGTTTATTTTTTAATGAAGGAGAAAAAAAGGGAGTGTGAATTTAATTGGAAGGCACAGGAGAAGCTGGAGTAGGTGAAACCCTAACCAGAATATATTGTATGAAAACATATCCATTTTCAATAAAAAAGTTAACAAACCCAGTAAAGTTGGCAAATGAATATTATAGATGTCATTAAAATTAATAAAGTAGTTATAATTTTAAAAAGTACACAAAGCTGTATGGTGGTGGGTAGGCCTGGAAGATTGGGGGAGGAAAGTAAACTTCAAAATAAACTGTATGAGGGGCTGGAGAGATGGCTCAGCGGTTAAGAGCACTGTCTGCTCTTCCAGAGGACCCGGGTTCGATTCCCAGCACCCACATGGCAGCTAACAACTGTCTGTAGTTCCAGTTCCAGGCAAACACCAAGGCAAATAAATAAATAAAGTTTAAAAAAAAAAAAAAAAAAAGAAAAGAAAAAGAAAGGGAAGGGTGTCACAGGAGACGAGTTGAGCTCCTGCCTTTAAAAAAAAAAAATAAATAAACTGTATGAAATTTTTTAAAAAATGGTAATATGTATTTTTAAGACTCTCAGATAAATTAGTCCATTGCACCCTCACAATCAGCCAAAGAGGAAGGCGGGGTAATCTAGTGTTTTTACCATTATTTAAGAGATGATGAGAAAACTCAGTCAGGTGGCTTCTACAATTTCCCACTGGTGACATGTGACCAAGAAGTCTTTCAGTGAACAAGTTGTTTCTAAGTGCTGGCCATTTGCTCAGTATGGTCTAAAACTTTTATGTCTGTGCAATGCCGAGAACTAATCCTGGGCTTCATCCGTGCTGGGCAAGTAAGTGCTTTTAACCAAGCCACATCCCCAGCTCCCAACTTCTCATTCTAGTTACTTCAATTTAGCTTTCAATCTGGAAAATTGGTATCCACTCTCCAGTACTGCAGATTGCTCCATAGTGTTCTTAATTATATCAGTAGAATAAGCATGTGCATACAATTTATAATTCAATACACAAATTTTGGGGTGCCTGTGCCAGATAATTTTTTACATACAAAGGATAAAAGAATAAGTAGTGGACTGGGGGATATCACTCATATTTTAGAGTTTGCGTCACAAGTGTGAATTTAGAAGTTTGGATTTGCAGAACCTATGTAAAAACAAGGTTGGATATGGTGGTCCTTATGTAATTCTAGTTTAGAAAGTAGATGGGATTCCCAAAACTAGAATGACTAACAATATGGGGACTCTGGGTTTGACTGAGAGATCCTGCCCCATTGAATAAGGAGAAAGATGCTGTATTATGTAGGCCTCTTTGCCTATATAACACATGAACAGGCACTCCTCCATGTGTGCTCACAAACATGCCCCCACCACACACACACACACACACACACACACACACACACACACACTCACACACACGGTGGCAGGGGTAGGGTGTAAAGGAGCATGGCAGTCGCTGCTATTGGAGAAGTCTCAAAAATACCAGGGTCTCCTAGCCCACTGTACTCCCTTCACAGCCGTCTTCTATTACTGGTGACTTTTGGTCAAGAGCTTTCATTGGTATATATTCTACAGATCATTCCACAGTCTGGTGAAGCAAGAGCTCTGTCTTTACTTCCTAACAGCAGGCATTTTCTATTTAGTACAAAGTCTAAGGCCAGCATGAATCAGTGTCAAACAAAGTGGCTTTCAGTTAGTACATACAGCAGAGACACCTCAATTCCAGCACCTTTTATAACCATTTGTAAACAGCAAGGGTCTAGGTAAGTACAGGCACCTTGGTATTTGAACATCGATTTTTTTAATAATTTATTTATTTTTATTTATGTGCATTGGTATTTTACCTACATGTATGCCAGATCTTGTAGTTACAGACAGTCGTGAGCCATCATGTGGGTGCTGGAAATCGAACCCGGGTCCTCTGGAAGAGCAGCCAGTGCTCTTAAGTGCTGAGTCGTCTCTCTAGCCCACACACTGTTTTTTTAATAACAAGGCAAACTGCTAGAGTCACTACAACTGTCACTCTGTGGCAATTACTACCATGGCAGTTTGTGTAAACTGCAAGTTTTAAGGAGGGATTGTCCAATCTGTCCTCTGTTCCTCCCCTGCAGCTCTTAATTCCACTGGCAGTCACTATGTGTTGACTGGCTGAGTGAGTGGTGGACATATTACCCTTCAACTACAGCTCTTCCCCAAGAAAAACACCGTGCAAGGGTAAAGGAAAGAAAAGGAGATCAGTAAGAACAACAGAGATGGGTACTAGCAGACAAACCCACTCTAGAAGATCAAATCATGGTTTCCACTTGAGCAGGATGAAGGAGATGGGGCATCCTAGGAGAGCCAGCAGTGGCCCCTGTCATGGCACCAAGTCATTGCTTCCTGCCCTGTGTCTGCTCCTGGTGCATCTTTACCCAGAAAGAGGGACTTGGCTCTCTCTGGAAACGGCCTCCACATACTGATAAATGAAAATTTCTCCAAAGAAAAACATCAGGCCACCCCTTGAAAGCTCTATGGAAACACACAGAACCACTAAACCATTATTGAATACTCTTGGCTCAAGATCCCCAAACATTTAAGTTCAAATCTGAAAACCAAGAAACTTGAGTCTGACAATAGTGTCTACCTAGCCGCATATGTGAAGCCTTGAATTCAATCCCCACAACTCAAGTAGGGTAGGACGGAGGCAGAAGGGGGGGTGGGGTGAGCATGAAGAGATGTCTATAAAAGCTATCTAAAGAAAAGGAAAAAAAGCTGTAGAAACATTATTTTTCATCTCTTCATAGCGCAAGCTAAGGAACAAGACATGATTGATGGTCAGAGATGGGCTGAGGATGATTAACAGTTCTTAAAAATCTGAACTAGGGCAAGAAAAATAAAAGTGTCAACATAGAATTCTTACAAAAACAACCAGTAGGAGCTGGAGAGATGGCTCAGAGGTCAAGAGCACTGGCAGCTTTTCTAGGGATCCTGAGTTCAATTCCCAGCAACCACATGTTGTCTCACAACCATCTATAATGAGATCTGGTGCCCTCTTCTGGTCTGCAGACACACATGCAGGCAGAACACTGTATACATAATAATAAATGCATTTACAAAAGAAGAAAAAGAAAACAACCAGCAAACAAAAATAGAAATGGGTAGGTCTGTTATCTGACAAATCAGAATTCTACAAAAAGATATATATAAAAAGAACCATGAAAAAAAGACTTAAAAAAACAAATAGCACATATCCAGAACTGGAGAATTTGCATTTTCAAATTAAAGGGCCCACAAGAGGAATAATCAAACCCAAAAGAAAAAAGTCCCCCACAGCACCCTCTTGGCAAATTTCAGACCCACATGGAAAACAGAGAAGATGCTGAGAGTTTGCAGGGAATGTAAAAGGTCACACAAGGCCTGGACCTCCTACACGGGGAACATAAGGGATGAAAGACATTACAGAAATGGCTTTGACATTCTGAAGAGTCACCAAGACTCCTCCATATTTTCAGTGTTCAAACATTGTGTCTTTTGTAGAAGACGCAGGTGGAGAAGACAGCTACCAAAGGAGGCAGTGAATGAAACTGAAGGAAGGCAGGCCTTCAGAGGAAGAGTTCACAACAGTCTGAGAAGGGGCCCCATTTGCCTGTGATCTAACACTGGGAAAGGGCCCGTCTGATGTACCTGACCAGCTCCAGAGAATTCTGCCCAGTCTGGAGAGAAAAGTTCTGAGTAAGTATATAGAGATCAATGCAAATAAAAAGCAAAAGGCAATTATTTTAGGATAAGAAAAAATAAATGTGAGAGGAAGTATAAAGTTAATGTCTAGAGTTGACTGACAGATGACAACAGTCAATACGCATATGTTAAGGAACTAGAGGACAGATGCTCCATAGCTCTGCAGTAAGCACTGCAGGTCCAGATCCAGGCCATCCACATCTCACCATATCCTCTGCCAGGGAATGTTCTAGGTGCTTTTCAACTGTCATACCTAAAACCCAGAAACCAAGTTAGTTTGGTTGTGTGGAGTCAAACTTTATGATCTGAATACTTGCTATTTACCAAAGCTTAATGTTAACCACATGCCTGAGAGAACCGAGACCCAGCATTCATACAGAAACTGCATGGAATATTTTGAAAAGACAGCAAATGCACACACATGTGCTCAACACAAACATGCGTATGCATACACACATATTTACTAAATATTTTCTTTAAAAAACTTATTAAACCTAACTCTAACCCAGAAATCTTAATGCCTATCATTTGCTAACCATTTATGGATCAGTACCCATATTCCACCTCAACTGCTGTGCCTATAAAATGAGAAGTTGGGGTCTTTTCCAACCTAAAAGTTCTAATGTGAAAACTCAGTTTCTCTGCCAATGTTGCTAATGTTATCCAAACTCAAAACTTTGAACTGTAACTTATATTGTTAGGTTTTATGTTAAGAAAAGAGCAATTTATTGCATGCCCAAATAGAGGCATCTGGAATAAACATGCAATAAGAAAAGCTTGTGGCTTGCCAGGCAAATAGAAATGTGAACTGTGGCTGCTCTGTAGAATAATGCTGTGTGGAAGGATGGCTGGAAAAGAGAACCCCACTTGGCCACACCCTGTAAACCTCAGCAACAATGATCAAACAGGCAGATAACAAATTATATGACAGAGGAGGAAGAAAAGGACCTCCCAGGCATTGACATGGCTGAATGTAGGCGGATGGACTGGAGAGTAAAAGAGATTTACAAACACTTCACCTGTGTGGTGCAAAAGAAAGAATGGGTCCTAAAACAGCCAAAAGGAGTTTGCCATAGAGGACAAAGGGGTGAAAAGAGAGACAGGAGGGCCCATTAAGACTAAGAAGGCCCAGAAATATGCCCATAACCACAAGCTAGGCTCGCACTGCCTCAGCCAGCATCGTCTACATGCAGAAAAGAGAAAAGAAAGTCACAGTGGCACTCACATTTGATTAAGCAGGTTCCTGCTGTTGGCTTCTCATCTTCTTTCCAAAATAAACACCACACTGTCTTCATGTTCAGGCAGTAAAATTTATTATTATATCATTCATTAAACATTTAAGCTATTCATTAAAAAAAATAACCATCTTTATTGCAGTAAAAAAAGCACTGTTCTTCTGGACACGGTACTTTTTTGTGTCTTTAAGATAATGATACAGTGTTTATGGAGAGCTTTACAGTCTGCAATTGTGCCAAAAGCTTTCTGTAAAATACCTTCTTTAATCCTCCCTACAACCCTATGGAGTAGCTTCTAAGGATCTACAGTCCTTTGTCCAAAGCTCTGGGGCCCAGTGGGTTTCCCAAATCAAATTTATCAGATTTTAGTGAGGTAGTACGTACAGTGTGCAGTACATCAAACCCAGCAGTCTAGAACTGCATCCTATAATCAAAAACATCAATATTTCTACAAGGAACACTGTAGGGGGTGGATTTCAGAAATGCAACTCAAAATGGCCATCATGATCTGACATACAAGTGATTAGAGGAACTCAAATTACATGACTTCCTCGAGAAGAAAGAGCTACCAGGTGGTGGGGTCCAGAGCTGACCCTGGGCAGTCCAGCTTCCTTACAGAACTGCCACACACACTACCTTCTTGTGTTTGGCTTCTGGTTGAGGTCTTGTGTTAGTGCACATCACACACTACTTTTTCACTGCACAAATCATTAAGAACCTGTATCCAGATCCCAGCACACTCCTGTTGATACATCAGAGAGCCAGGTGACATCAATGCTTCCCATCCCAGGAGAAGAGAGAGAAACAGATGAAGAAAGACAGACTTGGAGCTGCCTGGGCAGATGGCTGGGCACCCAGCGCACTTGGGAGGTGGCTGTGTGGAGGGGCAGGGGTAAAGGTAAGAACTGGAGAGCCAGGAAAGGAAAACATGGTTGAACATGGTGGCACAAGGCTGGCAGACACCCAGGTCCAGACTGGTTTGGGCCACACAGTGAGTTTGAAGCTATTCTAGGCTAGCTATAAGATGAGTTCAAGGCCAAATTGTGTTATACAAAATCCTGTCTGAATTAGTCAACCAATCAACGGGAAATATAATAACAATTAATTGTTTACATATTATATACCAAACAGTACACCCCATATTTTCACAGACTGTCTGAGTTTGCTTTGTGTTGCTATGATAAACGGCTGACCAGTGACTGTCCATCACTGACCAGTGACCATCCATCACTGAGGGAAGCCAAGCACCTGGCACCAGGAACTAAAGCAATAGTTCTCAACTTTCTAAACACTACAATCCTTTAATGCAGTGGTGACCGATAGCCAAATAATTATTTCATTGCTACTTCATAACTGTAATTTTGCTACTGTTATGAATCATAATGTAAATAACTGAGACGTAGTATATCTAATATGTGATAAAAAAGGTCACGACCCTCAGTTTAAAAACCAATGAGCTAACAAAAACTGAGAAGGGATGCTGTTTATGATATCCTTGCTTCCTACCCTTTCTATACAGCCGCAGGCCCACCTGCACAGGTATGGCACTATTCATATTGGGCTGGGACTTGCCACCTTAGATAGCAATCAAGCAAATGCTCACAGGCCTCTGATGGAGGCAGTCCTCAACTGAGGTTCCTTCTACCAGGTGAAGCTCTGTCAATGGAGGAACTGTTATTTGTAGCCTAAAGCAAAACTCCTGGTTCAGAGCTCATCAGAAGTAGATAGAACCCAGAGAGAAGGAAGAGCTGGAGGAGAGACCAGACACAGCTCACTGAGGGGAGGCCTTGGAAGCAAGGCCTGTTCACACACACTGGAGTTCCCTGCTAAGCACAGAGACCTATTTCCCGTGGCAATACTAATCACGTGTCTTTGTGGGGTTAATGCCTTTGACAAGAGTAAATGAAAAGAGAATTTAAACATCAGCTGAGTTCTCTTATTTGCTTTTTCTCTGGGGAAGATGAACACATCAAGTAGCCCCGAATCTGTGACTCAGAGAAGGCAATCAATACCTTTGACCTGCTCAGTCCTCAGACAGCAAGGGCAAAGCAGCCATCCCCACTCAGAGAGACAACTACACACACCATGGAGGAGGTAATTTAACTAACAGCTACTACATACGCCCACCAAGACATACCCATTCAGAAGATCCACACTTGTGCCACCTTCCCCATCTTCAACACTAGCCCAAATCATAGACCTCAGTGTGGTGCATAGACCTCAGTGTGGTGCATAGACCTCAGTGTGGTGCATAGACCTCAGTGTGGTGCCAGACCAAATTTACTGAGTTAAGACTATTTTCACAACAGAGAAAAACCACCTCCCCTCAGGGTCAGTTTTTGCACGTGAGGAGGGACACACACACACTCACGGTTAGGGGCCACATGAGAGTTTATTTTAGAGTCACCAAGAGGCAGGAACCCAGAGAAGAGCAGGAGAGAGAAAGACGGAGAGGGAGACAAGAAACAGGAGAGAGAGAGTTGGCTGCCATGTGTTGTTCCTTTTTAAGAGAAGGGGTGGGCTCGAATCTATGTAGCCGCGGTTAGGGGTGTGCCCTCTGATGAGGCACCATGTTGGCATGGCCATTACAGGAATTTGAATTTACCCGGCTCCATGTTGGATTTATCACGTGGCATACTAGGAACACTTACACTCAGAACTGGCCAAAGGCACACTGTTTACATTCCAAGCAAGAATCACATGCACTTGATAAACTGGATGGTGCAGTGACCTAAAACCCCTCCCTCTCTGGAAAATGAAGGATGTATGAAAACAGGGCCACTATTTCTCAATCACTTGAAGAGAAAAACATGTCCTATAAGGGGGCTGTACAGAAGTTCCAGATGCTCCTGTAGTATAAGCAGTCTACACAAAACACAAAAAGTCCTTGCGCCTTACCCAACGCTACCAAGTTATAGGCATTACCTCAACTCTCCCAACACTGCAGGTTGAGTCCCTGACTAAACCATGTCAAGCATCAGAAGTGGGGCCAGAAGTGATGCAGGCATTTGACCCCATCACTGGAGACCCTCGGGCAGAGCTGGGAAAGGGGCCAGGGACCACTGGGGGACCTTTGGCTCTCTTCACTGTACTCTTTCAACAGAGGTCCCATGTTTACCCATTTTATCAATTAGGCCTTTGTTTAAATTATTATTTGGAAAATTGTCCTACACTGCAGGTAACAACATCAACAACAAAGATGACTTTGAAAACTGCTGCCTCATACCTGTGGCTCCTCTTGATTTGTTCTAGAAGAGTCTATTTTCCCTCCAGCCTCCCCTCTCCCAGGGGGTGCGGAATGTAGCCAGAAATGGTTGGACTAGGATAAATGTCACACTGTGGGAAATGGCAGACATACCTAAGGCATGATTTGCAAGATTTGGCAATAAGAGATAAGATCTGAGCCATAAAGCAGCCCTGACCAACACAGTGAGTCAACAGCAAGCAATCTGAGGAACAAATTCCTGCATTCTTACAGGCCCTTGGGAAGATTCCCATGCAAAGACTCCTGGCCATGAAGCAACAGGTCCATCCTCACTAAGCTGCATGGAAGCCACATTCCTTTCTCCACACAGAGAGCACAAGAATGGTGGCAAATGTTCCCTGTGTCACGGCAGGATGCTGTCCAACAGCTCTGGGAACAGAAGGGACCCATTACCACAGCTGACACCCAGGCTTTGTCTTTGCTGGACAGTAAACATGCTAACAAGCAAGATTCAGAACTGTCCTGTTGACAGTCCCCACACATCTTCCAGCCTGCACCTCTCAAAGTTGGGCTTTCAGGGGCTCTAGTACCTAAAAAGCATCTCACTCGAGGGGTGCCTGGCCTTTGATGGCTTTGTGTACAACTTGAATAAAGAATAAGGTCCAGATGGGCACAGTGATTCACGCCTGAAATTTTAGCACTTGGAAGGTTGAAGCAAGAAGATTGCTGAGGGTTTGAAGACAACCTGGGCTACACAGTGAGTTCAAGGCTGGCTTAAGCAACAGAATAAGACCACCCTCTATCACAACCCTCTATCCCCTGCCCCTCAAAGAAGGAGGTGGCAGCCCAGAGCGAGAGAGTAAACTGCATTGTCACTTAGCTCATTGTGTTGCGCGCCACCCTGGTCACATAAAGCATTTGCTTCACCCTAGCTGAGAAATGTGAATGGTGTATGGTTTCATCACTAGGGAGAGAGGCTAGTGAGGGAACGTCAGGAAGTGCTGCAGGTCTCCTAAATTGATCTGCAAAACTCTTGGGTGATTTAAAATGCCTGGAAAGCAATCTGTTGTGGAATGTTGCTTCCAAATTTCCAACTCCCAATTCTGTGGGCTGAAATAAGCAACAAGTGAACAAAATCATCCCTGAAAGACACTCACATTGCAAGGGCTGTGGCCAAGGAAGCATGGGAAATGTGGGAGGCATTTGAGAATAAATATGGCAGGATGATAGGTTAACTTTTCTGTATTCTCTCCACTAGCATCCAAGCTGCGTTAAAAAGTCATAAACTACCAGAACATGTAACATAACTATTGATGCTGCTCACATTCTGAATGCTTCTGGAGAACAGGTGGGTACACAATAAATGCCACTGGGAAAGGAGAAGAAGGGTAGAGACCCAGGCTGATCTGAGTCCCCAAGTCCCAGGAAGGCCTAAGACTGGAGGCCCATTCTATCCTTGAAAACAGTGATGCTGGGCAGCTAAAGACAGGAAACTTGGTGGAAGGTTGATGTCTTGCAGTATTTCTGACAAAACCCTGGAGAAGTAAGAAGGAGTCATGATGACAGGACCAAGATGCTTTGGCTGTAACTCGTGGTTATCAAAACACAAGCTCCAGTACCAATGTGATGGAGAAACTCACTGAACTCTACCTGAAGGCCGAAAACACAGCAGCGAGAGGGGAGGATTTCTCCATAAAAGAGCCCTTCATTTTTGTGACAGAATGTTACTTATTACAAAACACATGTTTTAAAGGGTCTACCAATAACAGAAAATGGTGGTTATCTTTAAATTATAATTCCAGGTATTTTGAAAGCATTTGCACCTGGGGAAAAGACTGAGAAAGAACATTAAGGAGATGGCTTTGAGGGATGCAGATCAGCAAGTAAAGCCCTATGCCTGAGCTGTGCCTAGTTTAACACCAAAACTTATTTCATAACAACAGCTGCCCCAAAGCAACGGAGGTTACTTCTCATCTCTATTAAAGTACAGAGCTGGGGTCATTACAATTTGCTGTGGAAATGTCTTAAGCATAACACAGAGGTGACATTCACTGCTTACATCCAAAACATCCCAGTGATTCTGAATTAAAAACACAGCTGGTCAAAAGGCAAGCCCAGGGCCCAGACACCAGCTGTGCAGCAGCCATCCCCCTGAAGTAGGGGGGATGCCCTTCCTGATCTCTGGCCCCTGCCAGCTTGACTTCACTGCCCATGGTAGAGGGTGGATTTTGCTCCTTGTGCTCAATTCGATTTGTTTCCAAGAAAACTCCCAAGTTCTTCCCTCCGTGGCACCTGCTGTGACACATGTTCCCCTCCCTCACAAAGGCCACAATCAGGCCACCATCATCCATCCCGTGAACTGGACTAAGCAAGCAGAGCAATCTCCACGTGTTCCCTCCTTCAGGCCAGCTAGAAGGAGCACAGCTCAACTAACATGTCATTTGGAACAAAGTTCCAAGTGGCTGTTTAGGGTATCACCAAATAAGTGTATCGCTTTGGTTAACTAGTCTTCCATCTTTGGGTCTGTAGGCCATGCTGCGGGGGAGGATTTATTTGTATTTTATGTGTGTGAGTATTTTGCTCAAATATATGTTTGTGTGTTGTGCATTTGTTGGTGCCCTAGGAAACCAGAAGAGGGTATCAGATTCCCTGGAACTGGAGACATGGACAGTTGTGAGCCAGCACGTAGATGCTGGGAAATGCAAGTGTGTCTTCTGGAAGAGCAGCCAGTGTTCGTAACTGCTGAGCCAGTTCTCTGTCCCACCTTCTCCACTTTTATCAACAGTAGAGGATGAAAATCCTTGTCTACAAACCTGTGTGCACACATATATTCATTTCCACAGTTTACATTCCCAGAGAAACAAACACAGCCAAATATCCCAACAAACACTGAGATAAGTACAAATGGCCAAGTGCTTTCTAGATAGCAGCCACTAAAACTTTTCCTACTATCTCGTGAGTCTGTGCATTTCTTCAGAAGAGCACACATTTTCTTCTGCCCTGCCTGCCATTGAGTGAGGCAGTGCTAAGCACCCACAGGCTCTCAGAATGGCATTCTGAATTATGTTGAGGGAACAGAGTAAAGAGTTACTCTTGCCAAATCACTGAGGAAAATAGCGACAGGCACTCTTCCTCACAGGAAATCTGAAGCTGCCCCTTCATAATAGAGCTATGCAGAGAAACCAAGGAGGAAAACATCAGCAACATGACAAACGTCATCCAGCTACCAACCACACCACTGAGAACTTAGGGACAATTTTCCTAGGGGTCAGGGTGGCCTCAAAGGATTGCTGAGTTGATTTTGACTTCCAAAACAATGGACCATGTTTGTGACTTTTAAAGGGATGAGGTCAAATTCAATTAGTGTTTGTGGAAGGAGGAGAGAAGGAGCAGCTGAGCCACAGGCAGGAAAGTGGCAAAGCAGCCTGAGGCCCATGCAGGCCAAGCTGGGGTGGCTCTTTCCCTGGTCCATGCTCTTCTGTTACAATTTGAAGGAGGCATGGTGACTCATTTGTACTCCTAGAACTGAAACTGGATAATCTTAAACTGGAGACTGGGTTGGCTACGTGTGAGACCGTTTAAAAAAAAATAAAACAAGCAAACAAAACAGTACATGTTAACTTAACATTTATAATAATAATTTAAAAGTTCCCAGAGTGGTCAAAGGATGGAGTGGACAGGTCAACTCTGAACACGCTAGTGTGACTTAGATTCCACTGTATCTGCATCTCAGTTCTAGAATTCATCAGGAGAAAAAAAATTCTCACTTCACCTGAGCTCCTGTAAGTAACTGACTTCGAGTCTGTTCCCCACAAGGGACTTGGAATCTACTTCGTTATACAATGGATGCAGCTTCTCCTCTGGTCGGCAAGAACTTTCTTATCCTTCACATAAACACAGCAAAGCAAATATTCCTAAAGAACAAAAACCCCTATTAATGGATACACTGTGGGAACTTTCACAGAACTGGGAACAGACATTATTCTAAAGGTCAAATTAAAAAAAAAAATTCAGAGACTTATCTTAGTGGCTATCCCATTGCTGTGAAGAGTATCAGGACTCTTTTTCCCCCATGTGCATTTTTGTTTTGCCTACATGTGTGTCTGTGTGAGGGGAGGGTGTTGGATCCTCTGAAACTGCAGTTACACATAGTCATGAGCTACTAGGTGGGTGCTGGGAATTGAACCCAGGTCCTCTAGAAGAGCAGTCAGTGCTCTTAACCACTAAGCCATCTCTCCAGCCCCAGGCCATGGCGACTCCTATAAAAGAAAACATTTGATTGGGGGATTGCTTAGAGTTTTGGAGGTGTAGTTCATTATCAGTATGGTGGAGAGCATGGTGGCATGCCTGGCAATGGAGCAGCAGCTGAGAGCTACATCCTGATCTCCAGGCAGAAGGACATCCTGGGACTGGCATGGATCTTAGAAACCCTCAAAGCACATCCCCAGTGACACATCTCTTCCAACAAGGCCACACCTTGCTGTGGGAATTCAATTAGTTCAGCAATGGCTTTGGGGTAATAAGCCCTGTGTGCGGCTGGGACTGGATAAGAGCTGAGGAAGTGAGGTCCTGTGCTGTCTTGGGTGGTCGGAGCAGAATCAAGCAGCAGAGACTGTTAACAGAGACCATGGTTAGAAGTATGAAACTGACTGAAATATGGGAGGACTTTAGGACACCTGGTAGATTGCTTTAGATCAAACATGAACCTTAGCAGAAGGAAGGAGGGAGTGGAGAAGGAAAGGGAGGGGAGAGAGATGAGGAGTGCTAGACACTGTGGGCCTTTGCCAATCACCTGCCTCCATAGAGACGGTACCACACATGACTGACTGCTCTTGCTGGAGCCAGGCCTAAAAGGAAGAGTCGCACTGCACAGTGATTTGCAAAGACTACAGCAAGATTTATCCTTTGGAAAATAGCTTCCCTCCAGCCTCCAGCAAAAGAGGGAGAAAGGAATGCTACCATTTACAAATCAATAACTTCCTCTGGCAGAGTAAACAATAAAGAACAATATGTGACCAAAGGCCCATAATGATTCAGGTCTGCAACATAATCCTGCCTCCAAATAGCAGATGAGAAATGACACAGGCTTCCTATCTGTGTCTGCTGGTGCCACACTGAGGGAGCCTGTCTGTCTTCCTTCCTTCCTTCTTTCCTTCCTTCCTTCCTCCCTCCCTTCCTTCCTTCCTTCTTTTCCCTTTCTGATGAAAAATCTGCAGAGGACACTCTGACATTTTACCACTTCCTCCTTCTCTCTGTTATGTGCACAAAGGTTGTTAGGGAAATACCTATACCAGAAGGAAGCAGCTCTGTAGGAAAGCATTTCAATCACTTTCAGCCAGAATTTCACACACTTGACATTATCCTTGGAGTTCTCTAGAAAGACTGCAGCATCAAGGCCCCAGGGATTCAGCATTTGCACACAAGGGATATCACCAAGGCTCTTAGCAGGGTGAGTCCTTCTAGGATGAGTTCCATGCCCAACACGCTGAGAGAGTAACAAGGGCTGGTGGTTGGCAAGTCCCACTTTCCACCATAGTTCTATTCCCTCCTAATCACTCCCCTAGTCTGGCCCTGAAGCAAGGCCCCAGGGAAATGAGCTGAACCAGGCCACTGCAAATCAGGCATAAGGCAATGTCAATCACTTGCCCGGGTGAGAAGCTGGATGGGGTGTGCCTCTCCTTCTTTGTCCCTTATGAGTGGACCCTTAGGAAGCTCTGCCAGTACTAGGGGAAGGCAGAAGCATCTGTTCCTTCGTGAAGGGACATCTCTGCTGAAAACAAGCATCCATCCCTCTGAAGGCACTGTAGAGATCTTCAAAGTTCCCACTGCACTTCAGGGAAGCCACCTAGGCAAAGGCAGCGGATCGCATGATGATGGCATGACGTAAGGCAGCCACGGGTGTTCTAAATACAAACACAGAGGCTTCTTTTACAAAGGCCAGATGGCAGGCTGTGTGGACAATGGCTGAGCTGGGGGGTTTTAGGAAGGTACGGAATGGAAGGAAGAAAGCAAAAACACCTTGTGGATTTCATGAGCCTGAAAATCAAAAGCGAGAGGTGGAAATGGTTGCCTGACATCTGACTTCCTTCCCCAAGCATTTTATATAGCAAGGGGATCTCCACACCTCAGCTCCACACTGCTGGCCCTCACTCCCAGTGGCCCAGGCCCCTTTGAACTGGGTTTCAGATGGCAGCGATTAGCACAATGGGTCTAACAGGCCACAAGATCTACCCTCCATTATCAACCTATGGCAACTATTAGCAGTCATAGCACAAAGTGGGATGTGTCCCCCAGTCTCAACTCAGAGTATCTAGGAGACAGGGAAGAACTGACATAGTACCACAGAAGCTGGCACCGTACCTCGGCTCCTTAGACAGTGCATACTTCCTTCACCCTGAGTGTCTGTGCACACGCCCAGGAAAATGCACTTAATAAGTCCCTACTATGTGCCAGGCCTGGAAAAGGAGTTCTATGCAAAGGAGCCTAGAGCCCACAAGGAAGACAAAGAACAGTCACGAGGATGTAATGGATGGAATACAGACACCTGAAATGTGCTCCTGACTCCATGAACTCAGCACAAGGCTGTGGAGGAGGTGGTGCCAGGGAAACCTCACTTGAACTGGGCCCTCATGGCTGAGTGGGAAGGGGACAGCGCAGCAGGAAGAAACAGAGGAATATGCACAGACTGTAAAGTGTATGCAGAGGACAGGGACACACACACAGGAGATGGGGAAGTGACATGGCTGGGCCTGGACACGGCTTGGCAGAAGGAGTACCCTGGGGGCACTGTGAAGATGAACAACCTGAGCCATGGAAAAAGCCCCCTGATGACAGTAAGGCCAGAACACAGACACAGCACCCTGAAAAGGGAGAGCAGCCGGCCGGAAGGCTGCAGAGAAGGTCCTGGGGACAGCTGTGTGAACAGCGACCACTGCAGGCAGAAGGGCTTGGGTCGGGGTGCAGCCTACCTGCGCAGGAGAACTGCCAGAGTCAGAGTTAGGTCTGAGGTCTGACCATCTCAGAGTTCATCAGCTAACTCTAGTGAGCTTTTCCCCAGCAGGAAGGAGCATGCACTTGCTGCAGAATCTTACTGACAGGCCCATTTCCACACACAGGGCATGTACCTCCCTACATACATGGCCACCCTTCTAGGTTTACCTGACCTAGGGGTAGCAAACACCCCACAGCCCATCCTTTTTGCCTCCATGCCCTGGCCCCACAGATTAAGAACTCCAGAACGGCCATAGCAGCCCTTTGAGGACATTTTTCTGCATAGAAAGTTCGGACAAGAATTCTCCAACCCAAACTTCCTTGGTGAACTCCAGAAGTGAGGCATTTAAGGTGGGGGTGAATGACTCACTCAAGCAGATGAGCCCCAGGTGTTTTTCCTGTAAACCTAATTGCTAATATCTGAGGCAGGAGAACTCTGGGCCTTGCATGTGCGGTATCTCATTCGCGTTCATAAACTTCATGGTATCTAATTGCACTGGATCCCCAAAACAACATGTGTGTGTGCGTGTGTGCGTGTGCGTGTGCGTGTGCGTGTGTGTGTGTGTGTGTGTGTGTGTGTGTGTGTACATGTGCAGAGGGACCCAGATGCTAAGCCAGAATGCCTGGGAGCAGTCTCCCTGCCAAGCCAGTTGCTGGCTGGCTCACTGACCTTGAGCAAGTATTCCTAGCCCTCAAGCTTCCCTGGCTTCCCAGCTTCAAAATGGAACCAACACTGATGCCTAGCACATAATGAGCAGTCTGTAAGTGTTTATTAACGAAAGCTCTCCAGTTTCCAGAGGGTTTAAACAGTACAGACAGGTTAAACTTGCCTGGGGTTGTCTGGCTGAAATGCAAGATGCATCAGAATATTTTACTAGACTCTCCACGCCACGTCGGGATTGCCCACTCACCCTCTAGTCCCTTCTGCGGCCTTGGGAGAGGGCCTCCATGGGGAAACAATGCTGGCTGTTACCCTAAGGCAAGAACCATGAAAGAGCTTTGTCTTGGAAATTTCTGAGGTAAGATTCAAACAACGTGAAGTCATCATCTAAACCATTTGAAAGTTCACAATTCACAATGTGTACAGACGTCACCACCACCTAATTTCAGAAATGTTCACCATTCCAAACAGAAGTCATCCTCCCGAGCCCCTCTCTTTGCCCTGACAACCTTGAGTCTATTTTCTGTCTCTATAAATTGCCCTATTCTGAACATTTCACAGAAACAAAATCCAAAGGAAATAGACTGCTTCTTTCTTTCACTTGGCACAATGTGGATTTTGGGGTTTTTTTTTGGGGGGGGGGGCTTTCCTTGTTTGGTTTTTTCAAGAGAGGGTTTCTATGTGTTCATTCTGTAGATCCAGCTTACCTCCAACTCACAGAGATCCACCTGCCTGCCTCTGCCTTCCAAGTGCTGGGACTAAAGGCCACCAGGCCCAGCTTGGCACAGCGTTTTAAAGGGATGTCCATCCACTATGTAGCGAGTGTCACTACCTCCTTTCTTGTTATGAATGAATAGCATTCCATTGTAGGAACAACCAAGTTCTGTTTACCCGTGCTTTAGTTTACGTGGCTGCTTCTACCTTTGGGCTACTGCGAACATCCCTATTAGAACACACAATTTTCCTTTTGCTTAAAAAAATATACATTTATATCTACCCATTCTAGCAGATTTGGAGAAATCTCTCACTGTGGTTTTGACATGGACTTCCAATATTACGGAAAGTGAGATAACAGTATATGAATTCTGCCTTTTTTTCTTTAAATAAAGGAGCAGGTTAACCCACACATAGATCACAGCAGGGAATGCCAACATCCAAAAGACAGGTTTGCTTGCTGCTTCGTTCCTATGTGCCATAATCAAATGGTGGTCTGCTGGGTTGGCATGGATTTGAGAAGGCTGCGCAGGGCTTTAGTGCCTGTGTCTCGAGGGCCCTTCCCACTCTGTTCCTGGAGCCGGCTGCCAGGTTACACCTATCTCTTCAGGGCCTTTCAGCTGCCTTCTTTCTCCTATAGCCTGCTCTCTCTCACAAGCTTGATGGTGGAATCAGCAGGAGGCTGAGGTGAGGGCGACTCTGCCAATATTATTGGGGGAGCTGAAGATAGCTGTCACACCACAGAGCCATCTAGGAGAGTCAAGGAGCAGGTGACTCAGATGCCAGCCAGTGTTATGGTTGGATGCATGCTGAAAATCCAGCAGAGTCAGGTACAGTTCGCTATCAAGGCCATCCCCAGCCTCACAGTAAGTCAAAGCTCAGCAGGGCTACCTGAGACCCTATTTCAGAGGAAAAAATTTTAAAAGGGGAGGGCTGGAAATGCGACTCCATAAATATAGTGCTTGCTAAGCGTGCACTAAGTTTTGATTCTCCATACTATCCACGTTGAGCATGGAGGCACAGGCCTATTACCTCAGCATTTCGGAGGTGCAGACAAGAGGACCAGAAGCTTCTGGTCATCTTCAGCTACATAGTAAGTTCAAGTCCAGCCAGGGAACATATGAGATTAAAATCTCAAACCATAAGCACAGCCCTGGCCACCACTGTGAAGGGTAATGTTTGAATGCTTGGTCCCCAGCTGGTAGCACAAATTGGGGAGATGCTGAGAATCCTAGGGGGCAGAGCCTAGCTAGAAGAAGCAGGACACTTTGAGAGTTATATCAGGTCCTGGGACTTCTTCTCTTCCTCTCTGTCACAAGGTGGGCTGCTTCTGCCCAGGCTCCTGTCTCACTGCTATTCTGCATCATCACAGTCTCAGGATCAATGGCCCCAGAGACTCATAACTGAAACCCCAAACAAATTACTCCTCCCTGAAGTTCACTTGTTCCCTTAGATGATTTGGTCACAGTCATGGAGTGATGACTACCATGTCTGGTCACCCATGTGGGTCCCTGGCCTCAGATTCCTCCTGCTTCATACTCCTGCCTCTGGCCACTGGGTAATTTTTCTAGGCCTTTGCTGGAGATGGGAGAGAAGAAAAATAACCCCTCTGCTTATTCTCAGAGTTCTTATAGAAAGTGTAGTTAAGGGGTAGCTGAAGCCCATGGATTCTTGCTCTATCATTTAATAAAATTTCCCCATGCTTTGTGTGTAGCTTAAAACCATATCTCATTATGAACTGTCATGTGGACCAATGTTAGGGCTCCAATAACCAGTTTTCCTTTAGGTCACATGACAGACTGGTTGAGCTAGGTATTAAAAGGCCCATTGACATGGTTGGCAAATATGGCTGGCTCTTGCTAGATCAGTTAGAGCTGTTACCAGAGTGCCTACACCCCAAGTAGCTTAGACTTCTTACAGCCTAGCAGATAGATTCCAAGAAAGAAATTAAACAGTAAAGTGTTTCAGGAAATACAAAAGTTGAAAGACCCCTTATGATCCAGCCTCAGACGTCACATGGTGTCACTTTGTCATGTTCTATTCATCAAGAGTGAGTCACACAGAATACTTCCCAACTCTGACTCCAAAGATATCAGAAGCCAAGAAAAATCAAGTATACAGATCCTCAACCAAATTCAGTAACAGGGTCAGACAACACCAACAAATGGAATCTATACTGGCAGTGTAAGATTGATTCGACCTATGAAAATCAATCCAAGTAATGTACTTTATTAATAGAATAAATAGCAAAACCACACAATGTCTGAATTGGTATAGAAACTCCAGCAACATTCACGATAAAAACAACTACAAAGTAGGATCACAAGGGGCTTTGTCCCCATGAGAAAAGGTATTTATTTATGAAGAGCCTACAATGCAAATCATATTTCCTAGGGAAAGAGTGCAAGCTTCCTCCTGTAGAGCAGGAATATGGCAAGAATGTCCGTCCGTTCTCACCACTTCCATGCACTGTCATACTAGAGTCTCACCAGAGCAGGTGAAAAGAAAAAAATAATACCAGCCCTATTTGTAAACAAATTATCTTATATGCAGAAAACCCAGCAAAATGAACACAGAAAGAAAACTCCTGAGTCTAACAAGAAATGGCACAAGCAGCTACATTTCCATGCCCTAGTCACAAGCAAGAAAATGAAATTAAGATTCCATTGACCATAGCAATGCAAACATAAAATACTTTTAAAGAAATTTAACCCCGGTAGTTTGGACTTGTCTGTGGAAACTGCAAACAGTTGTCAGAGATGAAGGAAGAAACGTAAGCCTCTAGCATCCATGCATTTGTGGAAGGTTCTAGTATCAGGACAGGGCTACAGTGTGAATCTAGAATATGCAGAAGAGCCCCCTGTATGTAATGAGGCACTACTGGGAGTGGGTCATTGGAGGCATGCCCTACCATAAAATACTGAAACCCAGCTCCCCTGCCCAGCTGCCACAGGTGTGTCTAGCTTTCTCTGCCATGCTCTCACCCCTCAGGCCCTATGATAAACTGCCTCTTCACAAGCCCAAAAGTGACAGAGCCAACTGAGCAGGAATTGAACTCACTGAAACCATGAACCCATCTTGTAAGTTGGCTACTTCAGGTAATTTTACCATAGATGAAAAGACCACTAAAACAGTAGCCCAAGTCCCTCAGCTGATACACAAGTACAGCATGGCCAATCTGAGAATCTCAGCTGCCTTTCTTTTTCTTTCAGAAACTTAGAAAATGATCCTGAAATCATATGGAAATTCAAGCGTCTTGTACTATCTCAGGCCAAAGCAACTCTGAAGGACCACAATATTAGAAAGTACAGATTTCCTAATTTCAAAACTTTCTGTGAAGCCACAGGAGCCGAAACAGTGAAACAAACAGACCAATGGAGCAGATGTCCAGAAGCAAAGCTTGCCACTGAGGAAAAGCAATCATCTTTAACAACTGGACACACACTTACACAGACACAGACACACACAGACACACACACACACACACACACACACACACACACACACACACACACACACACACGCGAGCGCACAGATTCAGGCCTGGGCCTCACACCACAACAAAAACAGTAGAAACTCAAAGTGAACCAGAAACTAAAATGTGTGTGCTGAAGTCATAAAGCCTTTAAAAGAAACTACAAGAATAAATTAGACACAATGCCCAAATCACCAGCAAAAAAAAAATACTGGATCACTAGGATAGCATGGGAGTGAAAAGCTCCTGTGTCTCAGCGAACATCCAAGAAGACAGGGCACAACGAGAAAGAGCCTAACCAGGCAAAGAGCTTAAAAAGAAGCTGCTAACACATGCGGGAGAACAGCGCGAGGTGATGAAAATGGCTGTCAGAGGAATGAAGGCCAAAGTCACAGCCAGACTCCGCCCTCCGACTATGAGAAAAGATGGACAATAACAAAGCTAGCGAGGTGTGGAAAACTCGCTGCTGGTGGGAATCGGGGAGCGGGGGCAGCTGCTTTGTAAAATTATTTGATAGTTGCTCAAAAAGTCATAGTTATGATATATTATTACAGTAAAACAAAAATGTATGTCCACACCCCTCTCCAAAAAACAGTATATAAATGTTTATAACACAATTCATAATATCGCAAAGGTATGTCAAATGTTCATTACTTGGTGCATGGATAAACAGGATATGATATATTCTGCAATGGAATACTATTTACTCACAAAAAGGAAGAAAGTACTGATACACACTATAACACAAAGAAACCTTGAAACTATTAAATGAAAGAAACCATATATAAAACGCCACTTATTATATACATCTATTTCTATGAAACACCCAGAACAAAACAATCTACGGTCAGAGCATAGTGGGATACTGGTAAGATTCTGGTAGTAGGTACCAGATTTCTTTTGGGGGCAATAAAAATAAAAAATGTTCTAGACGTAAATAATAGTATTAGTTGCATACTTTGGTGTTTATACAAAAAAAAAAAACAAACTCACACATAATTACATACTTTGAAGGGGTCATTTTATGGTGAATGGATTATATCTCAATAGAGCTAATACTAAAATTCCCACATATATACAAGATCAGCCAAGTGTCATGGAGAGAGATGTCATAAGGGAAGCATATTTTTTCTTTCTTTTTAAAACATAACTCTTTGTTAATTCTTTGGGAATCATGCACCAAAATCCCAACTCACTTCACAAACCCCTCCATATCCCCTTTCACTTTTGCAGCATCCCCCAAACCAAATAATAACAAAGCAAAACACACACACACACACACACACTACACACACACACACACAGCACCTAGCTTAACATCCCTTCATTTATCCCAGTGGCATTGGATGCTGAGGTGTGTTACACACTATACTCTTTTATCCAACCAGTCCCAATGAGTCATTGGTCTGGTTCAAGTCCTCTGGCACACCATCATCACTAGACCCTCACAGAAACTCTTCTCAGATATCCTCCTGTTGTCCTAAGTCATAGGAATCCCTTGGTTATCATTCTGCAGGACCAGTCCCTTCATGAGCCATCAGATTCTAGATGTAGTAGGTGTTAGGGTGAGCCAATCTAAGGCCCAGGATGTGGGTCTGGGTGGTAGATGAACTGGTTGGACTGGACCACTGGGACCACCCCATCAGGCAAGATATAGCTCTCCTAGGAACCAGCTCTCCCACGCCCATGATATGGGTGGGGCCATCGAGGGGGCATGTTTCTTGCATGGGCATCTTTAAGGACCACTTATTCCTTGCTTAGTGGGATTATGTTCTGGTACCTTGTCCTTCCTACTGGTTTAATAAGAAGCTGATTAGTCAGAAAGCAGACAGGAAGTGTAGGCAGGGCTACCAGACTAAGAAAATTCTGGGAACAGGAAAAGCAAAGGAGAGACACCAGATGAAACACCAGCAGACGCAGAGGAAAGAAACCGAAATGCTGCTCTGAGAAAAGGTACCAAGCCACATAGCTGAACAGATTAATGGAAATAGATTGAGTTAAGATGAAAGAGCTAGTAAGCAATATGTCTGAGCCATAGGTCAATCAGCATGAAATTAATGGAAGTCTTCATGTAATTATTTGGGAGGCTGAGAGCGGGTCCAAGCCTCCAAGACTCTGGGCTAGGCCAGAAAGTCCAGGCCAGAAACTTCTTATTACACCTTGCTCTTCTCTTGCCTTGACAGGTAACAGAATCAGGAGTTAGCCCCTAGACCACTGAATATGTGGGTATGAGTTCTGCCGTCTGATTCTCACATCTGAGAGAGAAACTGCATCCTGATTATTCCCAGGACTTTTTGTAGAATAGTCCAACAAGATACCTAAGAACACACACACACACACACACACACACAATGTGTAAGTTGTTAAGATACCTAGAGAAGAGATCTAGATAAGATGCTAGAAAACAGGAACAGGTGAGATCTGGAGGACAGACAGGGACAGGTGAGATCTGGAGGACAGGTGAGATCTGGAGGACAGACAGGGACAGGTGAGATCTGGAGGACAGGTGAGATCTGGAGGACAGGTGAGATCTGGAGGACAGGTGAGATCTGGAGGACAGGTGAGATCTGGAGGACAGGTGAGATCTGGAGGACAGACAGGGACAGGTGAGATGCTAGAGGTCCAGGCAAGAATCAATGAGAAGCAGTAGGAAAGATAAAACCAGGGACAGGGTGACATACTTAGAGCTGATCACAGAATTAGATGTAGAGCATTGAGGAAGAGCCCACCGCGAGAACTGGAGAAAGTATGGTGCTGGCAGACTGGAAGCTGAGCCACGGATTAACTATGAAATTTTAGCAGATTAGTTTTTGTCTGCTCCCGTTTATACAGTTGTTCACAGTGGGATGATCAAAAGGTTGATGTATGAGAGATACCTGGGAGAAAATAGCTGCTCAGTAAATGGCAGATTTTATTACTAGCACTGTCTAGACAGCATAATTATTAACATAGGAGCCGTTGCTAGCATCCACTAATTTTGCCTCTGGTCTACAAATCAGAGATTCTATTTTCTTAGCTACTTGGAACCTTCAGTCAAGATCAGATCGTCATAGATCAGCTGGAGCATTAAGATATTAAAAAAAAAAAAAAAACCAAGATTGGAATGTGATAGCTATAGAAAATTAGCCCTGCAGAGCATTTGTAAAGCCATCAAAGAAGAATAACTACACCAACCAACTCACAACTAAGCTAAAGCTTAAAGACAATTCACCAGAGAATGTGTGTGAGGTTAACAGGCATGTGAAGAATGCCGAACCCGCCATTGACCACGGGGCAAATTAAAACAAGGAAACACTTGAATTTATCAAGTCACAGAACATTTGAAAGACCTTTGGTGAGGTACTGGTCTCAGATCATATTCCTGGTGGGGTTATTAGTTCTAGAAGGCAATTGAGTACCCCAAAATAATAACATGTCTGGACTTGGCATTCTCCTTCTATGAATATACCTTCTGCAAATACAAATGTGGGGGGAAAACTTAGTTAGAAGGATGTTTATTTGACTCAAATATTATTTTTAATAACAAAAAACTGAAAATCAATATATCCAACAACAGAAGTTAGTTAAATTATGGAATGTATAACTGATAAATACTTAATAACTTAGAAAGAAAGGTTCTCACCATAACAAAGCAATATAAAATCATCATTTATATGACATATATAAAAGATGATGACTGGTTTGTGACTGGTAATCTTGATAGTCAGCATTAGCATCACCAGAGACTAAAGAAGCACACTTCAGGTGTGTCTGTGAGGAGACCCCAGAGATGGTTAGAATCGACCAATCACTAGGAAGATTGGTAATATGGCGGCAATATTAATAGGTAGGAGTGAGGTCTATTTGGAAGAGGTATATAATGAGGGAGATGTATCTGGCCTGTTTGCCTCCCTCTTTGTTTCCTGTCTATCATATGTCCCTACAGTTACACAATCTACTCAAGAGTATGGGGTTCAAACTGAGACAGAAAGAATCCCTCCACTAAGCCATTTCTGTCAGGTTATCTATTCACAATGACAAGAGTAAACAGTGATTGGCTGAATCCAAAACTAGTGGCATCATATCCTGATGTTTTCTTTCTTCTTTTGTTGTTATGTCTTTTCTACCATGATTACCTGTCATTTTGTATTAAGAAGAGAAATGACGGCAGCCCCCACACTGCTCTTGAAAAGGACAAAGGTTCCATTCATATCATTACATCACAAGGCATGCAATCACCTGCAGCTCCAGTCCCAGGAGATCTGACACATCCTGTAGCCTCCACTGCCACTGCACTCATGTGCTGCACATACACAGGTAGGCTCACATGCGTAAGTAAAGATGAATTAATTAATTTTTTTAAAAAAGAAATTTTATCAATGGTAGAATAGTCCAACAAGATACCTAAGAACACACACACACACACACATACACACACACACACACAATGTGTAAGTTGTTAAGATACCTAGAGAAGAGATCTAGATAAGATGCTGGAAAACAGGAACAGGTGAGATCTGGAGGACAGGTGAGACCTGGAGGACAGGTGAGATCTGGAGGACAGGTGAGATCTGGAGGACAGGTGAGATCTGGAGGACAGGTGAGACCTGGAGGACAGGTGAGACCTGGAGGACAGGTGAGATCTGGAGGACAGGTGAGATCTGGA